>CM059810.1:22274854-22428989 GCA_030435695.1 Brachymystax lenok tsinlingensis
GGGTTAGAGAGGAGAGAGCGAGGGGAGAGAGGAGAGAGAGGAGAGGTGGGTTAGAGAGGAGAGAGCGAGGGAGAGAGGAGAGGTGGGAGAGAGAAGAGAGAGGAGAGGTGGGAGAGAGGAGAGAGATGGAGAGAGAGGAGAGAGCGAGGGGAGAGAGAAGAGAGAGGAGAGGTGGGAGAGAGAAGAGAGAGGAGAGGTGGGTTAGAGAAGAGAGAGTGAGGGGAGAGAGGAGAGAGGAGAGGTGAGTTAGAGAGGAGAGAGCGAGGGGAGAGAGGAGAGGTGGGTTAGAGAGGAGAGAGCGAGGGGAGAGAGGAGAGAGAGGAGAGGTGGGTTAGAGAGGAGAGAGCGAGGGGAGAGAGAGGAGAGGTGGGTTAGAGAGGAGAGAGCGAGGGGAGAGAGGAGAGAGAGGAGAGGTGGGTTAGAGAGGAGAGAGCGAGGGGAGAGAGGAGAGGTGGGTTAGAGAGGAGAGAGCGAGGGGAGAGAGGAGAGGTGGGTTAGAGAGGAGAGAGCGAGGGGAGAGAGGAGAGGTGGGAGAGAGAAGAGAGAGGAGAGGTGGGTTAGAGAGGAGAGAGCGAGGGGAGAGAGGAGAGGTGGGAGAGAGAAGAGAGAGGAGAGGTGGGTTAGAGAGGAGAGAGATGGAGAGGAGAGAGCGAGGGGAGAGAGAAGAGAGAGGAGAGGTGGGAGAGAGAAGAGAGAGGAGAGGTGGGTTAGAGAAGAGAGAGCGAGGGGAGAGAGGAGAGAGCAGGTGTGACAGAGGGAACACCCAGAGCGAGCAGGGTTAAAGACAACAGAGGAGAGAGCGAGCGAGAAAGAGAGGGAGGAGTGAGATAAGAGGATATAGAGAGGGAGCTGTTATCAGCAGTAGGGAAAGATAAGAGCTGAATGCTGGCTGTATCTCTGCAGGCCTCTTAGATGGCACAGTGTCACGCGGTCAGACGGAGGGCTGTCTCCTCTACACACAAAACACACACATACACTTGTGTGACTGCGTCGCACGCTTACTCTCCGTCACAATTCTTGCTAACTGATGCGTTAGGGCCGCGGGGTGGCACATGCTTATCGGTATGTCCATCTACTGGGCCCCTAGCCACGATGACCTCTCTCCTCTCTCTCCTGTCTCGCTCCCCCTCTTCTCTCCATGCAGGCCCTACACACCATGCTGGAGGCTGTGCTGCTAGAACACACTGAAGTGAATATGAGATGTAGTCACCTATAGTCCTGAAGGCCCTCCTTGTCTCTCATTGGAATGGTGTGACTGTAAAACAGAGAGACACGTTATGGCTTTGAGGTACTGTATAACGATAGCGTTTCGCTCATTATAACAGTTACTATGACAGATTGTTCCTGTTGAAGAGGCTGTAACTATGGGCGAGGGCCACAGGTGTGAGGTGAGGGGCCCCCAGTCATTCTGTGTATTTCTGGACCATGACAGAGCTGTGGGCCTTTGCTGTCAAACACACTCTGTCCCAATGCACGCACACACGCACACACACACACACACACACACACACGGGATGATGTTAGAGGCAGGTTGACGTTTATTGTCATGAGTCTTGTCCTGGAGGCAGAAGTGAGCAATTTCCCCTTAGATAGGCCAGCTGCAAAGTCAAAATTGTCTTTTTGTTCTTCATTTAAGGTTAGGGTTAGGCATCAGGATATTAGCAGTGTGGTTAAGGTTAGGCATCAGGATATTACCAGTGTGGTTAAGGTTAGGGTTAGGCATCAGGATATTAGCAGTGTGGTTAAGGTTAGGGTTAGGCATCAGGATATTAGCAGTGTGGTTAAGGTTAGGGTTAGGCATCAGGATATTAGCAGTGTGGTTAAGGTTAGGGTTAGGTTTAAAATCAGATTGTATGACTTTGTGGCTGTGCCAGCTATTGACCGCTCTGCAGAGCTGCCTCCAGTACAAGATTCATGAGGAAAAACCGCTAACCTGCGCATTAGAGGCAGGCCCCAGCTGTGTGAAGAGCAGCTCATGTCATGGGCTTTACAACCCTCGCTAGCACGCTGGTCCACAACACCAGACCCTGACTGACTCCAAGTGGCCCCATGCATCATCCTTAGTTACTAAAATGGTTTCAAATCAACCTCAGACGAGAGAATGCCTTGAGATCTAACATCACACTGGGAGATGGGAATACAGTGTTGAATTATGGAGGGGTGAACATCTGACACAATAACTATTAAAACCCTGAAGAGACGCATCCTGTGTACATTGTACCGTATCCTGTGAAGCATCATATTCTTAGTCAATAGACATTTTTGGCATGTTATCAGCAACGCTCTCACTGTAACGTAATGGGACTTGTCGGCTTGACTTGGTTCGAGGGTTGGTTCTATAAGCCTCTTACCCAGTCTTGCCGTCAAACGACCGCGTCTCGTTCTGCACCGTGCCGCCGCTCTCCAGGACAACCATCTGTCTCTGGATCTCGTAGTCTGTTGATGAAAAACCACACACACACACACACACATTAGACACACACACCAGGCCTGTTAGATGCTCCCAACATCTGCCTTGACACATGGCCATGCCGGAGGTCTCCTGACTGCTGCTACACTAGTTCTCTGGTGACAAACGACTATCTGGAATTAGACTTTTAAAAACTCTTTATCACTTCTCTGCACTAAGCCAAAATGGAAGTCTACTCTTGGGATAAATAATGCAAGCGGCCAAGTCACTTCGTATCACACGCACTGTTAATGGTCTGCTGCCCCTGGTGAAGAATTTCAATGGCCCCTACGACTCTCCGCTGTCTCCAGTAGTCGGAGAGAAAAGAAAAAGTCTGATGGGCAACTCTGTAGATGTGGAATTAGTGTTGATGGGAAATCTATTGTTCTGTAGAAAGCCAATTTAGCCTAAGTTAGGCATACAGACTGTGTGTGCTCAGTTGTTCACTGAAGCAAATGGTCAATAAAGTTGCATTCTATATCTTCCTGAGTTTGTGTGGGTAGGAAAGGCCTCATGCTTTCTAGTCAATATTGTAATGACCTGACAAGATCATAAAGGAACAATTGTCCAGACAGATGATTGAGTTTAGGAATTGACGGTTTATTAACCCAACTTCACACAGGCTACTGTTTGGCCGTAGCCCACGCCAAATAAATGAAGGGTACCCCACAAACCAACCGTGACCTTCTCTTGTGAAGGCCAGACGTAAGAGAGAGAACAATGGCTAAACCTGGTCTTAACTTCCAATGCTCCATCCCCCTGCCTAACCCCCCTCCACGCCACTCCACCAACCACCAGGATGCCCGGCATCAGAACATTCCAGGCATTCCCATGATTGCCAGATAGCAGGTTGATTGGCATGTCGGACCCCGCGAACACTGGTTACTGGTAAGTACAACACAACCAACTAATAGCCAAACACAAAACACACAGCTGTCTGTGTGGGTCGCTACAATATTAACCATCCCTCTACACTAAACGTCTCTTCAGAAGCCTTTCCGTCTTCAGTTCCTGTCAACAGAAAGCCTGTTTCTCTGATTCGTGTGGGCAGAGAGAGTGACGACTACCTTCAGGGATAAAACAACTCAGAAAGAACAAATCATGGAAAGACGTATGAAGTTGAGACAAGAGGAAGTTTTGGCAGTTACTTCGCTGAGTTGTCTGAGAGAACATTCACACAGGCAAAGACAGATAAGACCGGTTGTGTGTGTGTGTGTGAGCCTCATTTCTGTGTGAGTGTGTGTTTATGCCTCATGGTGTCTCTAATCTTTGACTCCCAGTTTGACTTGCAGTGCACGCATAATTACACAGCCCTCCGTCAGACGACTGTTTCAGAAAGATGACAGCCCATGAAAAGGATTCCATGCTGTTCGCTCTTTTTCTCTCTTTCTGTGTGTGTGTGTGCTCATCCAACTAGCTCATTCCAGACCCACTGGTTTGTGACCGCTTCACTTCAGCACCTCCACTAACCTCCACCAATGACAATGAGGATATACCCTTCTCACACTATTATACCAACCTGAACCAAACTGTTCTGGCTCAGATAATGTCTATTTACATTTTCAGCACGGTTCCAGCAACTATGGTGAAGGCTTTAACCAGGCCAGCTCAATACAGCTTGGTTTGGCTCGGCTCAGTTTGGCCAGAGATACTCTATAATATAGTATATTTATTGACGAGATGGTCTTGTCTCTGCCCTAACAATGAGAGTCGCTGTCGCAAAGGCGGAAAGGTAGGTAGATACACATGTGAACAATAGAACAACTCCAATATAACATTGTTTTCTCAGAGTTGCTGAGATGCCACGTGCGTCCACTTATATATATATATATATAAAAATAAAAGTATGTGGACAGTCCTTCAAATTAGTGGACACTAGTTGCTGACAGGTGTATAAAATTGAGCACAAAGTCATGCAATCTCCATAGACAAACATTGGCAGTAGAATTGCCTTACTGAAGAGCTCAGTGACTTTCAACGTGGCACTGTCATAGGATGCCATCTTTCCAACAAGTCAGTTTGCCCTGCGAGAGTTGCCCGGTCAACTGTAAGTGCTGTTATTGTCAAGTGGAATTGTCTAGGAGCAACAACGGCTCAGCCGCAAAGTGGTAGGCCAAACAAGCTCACAGAATGGGACCAGCGAGTGCTGTAGCGCGTAGAAATCGTCTTTCCTCGGTTGCAACACTCACTACTGAGTTCCAAACTGCCTCTGGAAGCAACATCAGCACAATAACTGTTCGCCAGGAACTTCAAGAAATGGGTTTCCATGGCCGAGCAGCCGCACCCACAAGCCTAAGATCACCATGCGCAGTGCTAAGCATCGGCTGGAGTGGTGTAAAGCTTGCTGCCATTGGACTCTGGAGAAGTGGAAACGCATTCTCTGGACAGACTAATCTGGGTTTGGCGTATGCCAGGAGAACGCAACCTGCCCCATTGTATAGTGCCAACTGTAAAGTTTGTTGAAAGAGGAATAATGGTCTGGGCCTGTTTTTCATGGTTCGGGCTAGGCCCCTCGGTTCCAGTGAAGGGAAATCTTAACGCTTCTAGACGATTCTGTGATTCCACTTTTGTGGCAACAGTTTGGGGAAGGCCCTTTCCTGTTTCAGCATGACAATGCCCCGGTGCACAAAGTGAGGTTCATACAGAAATGGTTTGTTGAGATCAGTGTGGAAGAACATGACTGGCCTGCACAGAGCCCTGACCTCAACCCCATCGAGCACCTTTGGTCTGAATTGGAACGCCGACTGCGAGCCAGGCCTAATCGCCCAACATCAGTGCCCAACCTCACTATTGCTGTTGTGGCTGAATGAAAGTCCCCGCAGCAATGTTCCAACATCTAGTGGAAAGCCTTCCCAGAAGGGTGGAGGCTGTTATAGCAGCAAAAAGGGGGGACCAACTCCATATTAATGCCAATTATTTTGGAATGAGATGTTCGACGAGCAGGTGTCCACATGCTTTTGGTCATGTAGTGTATATCAGTACATTCGTAACAACCTAAACATTATACAACTTCAATTAGGTCAAATAAGCCTCACTTAAAAATTTGCCATCACATGTTTTCTTACCAGATCTGACACTCTCTCATAGACCTCCATACAAAAACAATCCCCACTTGGTGTACTTATCGCCGTATTCTCGCATGGACAGATTGACGCGAGTGGAGCTTCTCGCTTCGCCTCTCTTTTGGCTCAGTATTGTGAAAAGCCCTCTGCAGCACTCACCTATGGCCCTGGCCAGGTTGCGGGCACTGTTGATGTTCTTGACCTCAGTCCTGATGCCCCAAGGATCCCCAGGTCTGTGGACGGACACGTTGGCATCCACTCTCAGCTGGCCCTCTATAGGAAGAGAGAAGGTATGAGATAGCTGGCCCTCTATAGGAAGAGAGAAGGTATGAGATAGCTGGCCCTCTATAGGAAGAGAGAAGGTATGAGACAGCTGGCCCTCTATAGCAAGAGAGAAGGTATGAGACAGCTGGCCCTCTATAGGAAGAGAGAAGGTATGAGACAGCTGGCCCTCTTTAGGAAGAGAGAAGGTATGAGACAGCTGGCCCTCTTTAGGAAGAGAGAAGGTATGAGACAGCTGGCCCTCTTTAGGAAGAGAGAAGGTATGAGACAGCTGGCCCTCTATAGGAAGAGAGAAGGTATGAGACAGCTGGCCCTCTATAGGAAGAGAGAAGGTATGAGACAGCTGGCCCTCTATAGGAAGAGAGAAGGTATGAGACAGCTGGCCCTCTATAGGAAGAGAGAAGGTATGAGACAGCTGGCCCTCTATAGGAAGAGAGAAGGTATGAGACAGCTGGCCCTCTATAGCAAGAGAGAAGGTATGAGACAGCTGGCCCTCTATAGGAAGAGAGAAGGTATGAGACAGCTGGCCCTCTTTAGGAAGAGAGAAGGTATGAGACAGCTGGCCCTCTTTAGGAAGAGAGAAGGTATGAGACAGCTGGCCCTCTTTAGGAAGAGAGAAGGTATGAGACAGCTGGCCCTCTATAGAAAGAGAGAAGGTATGAGACAGCTGGCCCTCTATAGGAAGAGAGAAGGTATGAGACAGCTGGCCCTCTATAGAAAGAGAGAAGGTATGAGACAGCTGGCCCTCTATAGGAAGAGAGAAGGTATGAGACAGCTGGCCCTCTATAGCAAGAGAGAAGGTACAAGACAGCTGGCCCTCTATAAGAGGAGAGAAGGTATGAGACAGCTGGCCCTCTATAGGAAGAGACGGACTACACCCTCCTTCCTTTGCGGAAAAATTGGGTGACATACGGTCGCCCTTTCTTTTCTCTCTCCTGTCTTTCTTTTCATTTTTGGAAGACAGATTTTTCTTTAGGAAGCTGAGACATGATGCTCCACCGGCACTCCTCACTCCTCACTCCCCACTCCTCACTCCTCACTCCTCACTCCCCACTCGCAATTCACTGCTAGCAAGTACCGTTCACGCCTTGTTTGGGGGCAGGACAGAACCATTTCATGTAAATAGAGGGAGGAGGCAATACAGAGGCTCTTTGGATGTTTAGTTTTTGCCAAAAACAAGAAAAGAAAAAGAAACCGTTAGTTTTATTAGTACATTGTAAATAAAATATCATATTAATGATGATAGGTTAATCATTGAATATATATATTTTTTTTTTACCTAATGTTCTTATAATTCTTTAGGGCCCCAGTCTGTCACAGGCCCTTAGAATCGTCCTAACCTCCCCATCCGGCGCCCGTGTCCAATGCAGGCCTCCCCACCAGTCATGTTTCCCTAGTGTGTTAGTGAGTGTGTGTGTCCATTGCAGGCCTCCCCACCAGCCATGTTTCCCTGGCAGGTCCCTAGAGCCTGCAGTATGAGCTGCATCTCTCTGACGGCTGCTGCTGCCTCCTCTCCACAGCTCATGTCTGGCTCCATCACCAGCTCCATAAGACCCACACCTGGAGGGAGAGAGAGATGTTACCTACCCTCCACATATGCCTACATAGAACAGGAACTGTCTAGCCAAATCCTATCTAGATCTGTATATACTAGTTGGAGCTCTATGGTAGACTCCTCTTGGAGTCTATGAGTGTTTGAACTCTATGGTACCTGCTCTGTTGAGGTACACCGATGGGAAGCTAAACTCCATCTACCTGCTCTGTTGAGGTACACCGATGGGAAGCTAAACTCCATCTACCTGCTCTGTTGTGGTACACCGATGGGAAGCTAAATTCCATCTACCTGCTCTGTTGAGGTACACCGATGGGAAGCTAAACTCCATCTACCTGCTCTGTTGAGGTCTATAAGGGTCTGGCTCCTGTAGTCATCGTGGAGGCTCTTGCCACTGTCCTGCTCCAGCTGGATCTGTTTGATCCTGACACTCTTGGTGACCACCGTGTTCCTCTTACGGCCCCCCAGGTGACTGTAGGTCAGGGTGCCATCCACCGCGATGGGCAGCCTCTGTTGGGTGATCTGGTAGCCTGCCTGGATGGAGGAAACACATGAAACTAGAAAAGGTGCTTGCTTCAGCAGCCTAAATGTGTCTAATTTATCAGGTATGTAATAGCCTGGTCTCATATGCTGTATAAACTTGACATTTGGCATGACAACGAATATAGGTATTACCTATAGAGGACTCCTCGCAAACAGATCTGGGACCAGGCTTAGGTATTTAATTACAGCCACTATATAATACAATTAAGTCATTTATAGTATAGACACTATAGGAAAACATGGGGTTAATACCGAAATAAACTTGGCCTGCATAATCAACGATTCACCATTACAATTAACTTGGAAATAACCTTAAATATTTCAAGAGGTCAAGCGTATTATGAACAAAATAGCATCCATGCATTAAACATGAGCTAAGATTCATCCATTAGTTAGTTACTTTGGGGGGGATAATAGGCCCCTAACACTGGTTACTCCAACTCATTATTATGCGGTTGGAATATTATTGTTGTTTCGTTGAGAGGGGTTCAAAGTCACAAAAGCGAACTGAATGAATATTTGATCTGTTCTTTATTTCTGAAGAGCCACTGTGCTGGCTGCCGCTATTCCACAAGTGAGTACGGTAGCACTATGGCCCGTTGCCACAGGCAACCGTCGCTAGAAAAGACTAAACATCCATCCTACTTATTGACATGCCGACGAAGAAAAAGAAAGGGAAGGAATAAATATGAGCAAAAAAGGAGAGAAAAAGTGAATTAGCCATAACCATCTGTGTTTTGTACTGTACCTGATCAACAAATCAATCATTGGCAACAACACAAACATAATGGACCACGGGAGACATTCCATTTTATCTCAGCGGTGTACTAGAAATACAGCATTATAGCATTAAAATATGCTGATTTCTCCCTTTCTAGAATCAATTCTCTCATAGAGCTCTGTCAGTGCCTCCTAGTTAACATACTGTATGCATTGCTGTTCACACACAGGCTACAATAGTTAGCTTAGCACCCACCAAAATGGTGGATCATTTGCAATTCCTGCATAATCAGTGAAGAGGTGTTGGTGCTTTGTATAATGAAGGGCAGCTGAAGTTGGATGCAGACCAATGGTGGTAAAAAAAACTGTTACTGGTAGCCTCTGGGTCCTTCAAGCTCTTCTAGTCACACCCCAGCCCCAAAGCCTAATGAGCAGTCTGGTATTAAAGCACTCAGTCGGTTCAGAAAAGTTAATCCAAACCTGAGAGCTCTCTCTCCAAAAAGACTCCTATTTGTCGTTTCCAGATTCAGTTCACTGAATCTAAGCTGCCTTCAACGGATTCATGATTCGATGCACCAAACTATTCCTCTCTACAACCCTTGATTCAACTAGGCCTACCTACTGTACATCCACGTCCCACAAACAGATCCATTTGAGTCATTAAATAGTCGTCAGGGATAACGTCTGCACAGAAAACTCTCCAGAAATGTATAATTATGCATATCTGCTAGTAGCTTAGTGTGAAGCTGCTGGTGCATGTTATTAAGAATAGGCTAGCTGTTATAACATCTGCCTGCCACTTCAATTCATTCCTGCTGCTGGTCAGGCAAGCGCATCATAAATCATGTAATGAGCAGTAGTGCGTTCATTGTGTGAAATTAAATCATGGATTCGTGTAACACATCAATAATGCACAACTCCATATATGTGTTCTTAATAAATGCATGTTTTTAATGTCCTCGTTCTCTCTCCTTCAATAGGCTGCTAGTAAAATAATTTTATAGAGAATGTGCTGCTTAATACTTCAGTCATCATGGCTTTTATTTTCTCTCTACATGAAGAGAGCATGAACATCACTCCCAACTGAATGTAAAGCATTAGCATGATTCATTATGCTATACAGGCCTTTTACTCTCCATCCCTATTCCCTGTCTGTTTCCCGGGCCTGGTAAAACACAAGTATTGTCTATAGGGTAAGAAAAAACATATTTATAAGCTTTGGTACCACTTGTGGGCATAGTGAACACTAAAATCTTAACTGGCACTATCGTTTCAACAGCACATGTTTTAACATAACCCAAAGAGAGAGGTGACGCAACACTCAGTAAGCGGACCGAAAATCTACAACGGGGAAACGAGATGAGGTGGGATTTGGGAATAATCCTTCGGCTTCCTGCTGGGATTTCACCACTGGGATACACGTCGGAAGCTTTTGAAATCAATAATCTACCTCTGCTGTGAGGAAGGACTACGCAGCTGTAGGCTCACGATAACATTATTACCAATGAATCTGACTGTTGGCTTCGAAGACAACTCAATCTTCTAACAATCTAGGCTTGGCAGGTCTTGTGTTGATCATATGCTTCAATTAAAAGAACTAGAATGACTTAGGCCATCATGTCATTTAGTTCATTTTTTTATTGAAAGGATATTGACATTCCATAACATTAAGACAACTGCACTAACAACCCGACGATCAACAATCCATTCCCTGACCCCACAAAATAACCCTCACAAGCTACTCTATTGGTCATTAGAAATGACCTTGACCTTAGGACAAAGTTAGGGAAGCTTTTTAAACTCTTCACTCATCTAATACAGGAAAGATGTGGATTGCACTGTAACAGACAAATCTCCAAGCTGTCGTCATTTTCTTGAGAGTGGAAAGTCACATTATGGTATAATACCGCTAAGGCACTTAAATTATTCAAATTCATCCTTTTCTCAGCCCACAATTTCTCATCATCAGCTCGTCAAGAGTAATGCCAGGGTCATTTCTTTCTACATAGGTCACATTAAGCTAGGGCTGCCCATCTTTCCAAAGTGAAATGAAACTTTTTGTGAGGCTTTGTAGGGCAATTGCTATTGAATGTCTTTGACTCTTCTAATGACACGTCTTGATGTCATAGGTGAGTTGAGGGTGAATATCACTTGGCCGAGACTTGACTTCTAACAGATTGCAGGAACAGAAGCTGTCCTTTGCCTAGATATCGTGGCAATAAGCTTTTCTGCCGGTTTAGCAAGACTCGTCACTACTAAATGATAGCCTAGCTCAGGGACAGGGAGGAAGTCAAATGGGAAAGTTACTTTGGGGAGAGATGGCTGCTTTGACAGATGAGAGCTACTTATTAACGGGGAGTAAGTTATCTCCTCTGTGATTTAGGCCGGGTTACTGTATTCAATAAAAGGGCTTTAGAAATAAATGTGATTGACGATTGCTTGTGATTGGAGGATAGATGGGGTCGGGGTTGACTTACAGGAAGGTCAGCGTAGAAGTAGTGCTTCCTGTCAAAGAGAGACTTCCTGTTGATGGTACAGTTAAGGGCCAAACCTGTCATCACTGCAGCCTCCACACATCGTCTGTTCAGCACCTGAGGAGGAAGAGGAAAGGAACTAACTTGGCCTACTTGGTCAAATTACTATGTACATTGACATATTGTATGCTAGGTTACATTGACATATTGTAGGCTAGGTTACATTGACATATTGTAGGCTAGGTTACATTGACATATTGTAGGCTAGGTTACATTGACATATTGTATGCTAGGTTACATTGACATATTGTAGGCTAGGTTACATAGACCAGATTATGTTATGGATGGACAACAACTGTATTATTATGCAACGAATAGACAAACAGCCTTTATTGACATGAGGCATGTTTATCATCAGATGCACGATAACTCACAGGTAGAGTTCCAGGTAAGGAGGCATCAAAGAAGGACACCAGGGAGTTAGGTGGAGCCTGGAACCCGACCTGGGAGCCAGAAAACAGCTTGGTGTTGGAGTGGATCTGAGCATGGATCTCCAGACCCACCACACCTACCAGTTCCTGGGGAGCACTAGAAGCACACATACACAGTCAAAGAAATGAACACTTATAAATGGGAGGCCACCATAGTAACTCCACGATTTCATTTTCTGAACTGACTAATAGACTGGACTTATGAATAGCTAACTGCCAGGGTTGTCTGTTATAGGAGTTTAGATGCGGGTCATTAATTACAGTGCAGCACTTTAGACAGTTCTGTTGGTGGACTTATTGCCGCGTTCAAAACAGGGAACTCGGAAATCTCCACCTTCAGGGCGTTCAAAACAACTGGGAACTGGGGAAAACGAGCTCCAACTGGGAAAAAATCGATTTGAACAGTCATCCAACTCGGAACTCGGGCCTCTTTCTAGAGCTCCGACTTTCCGACCTAAATATCACTGACGTCATGAGTGCCCAGTTGTTTTGAATGCGGCATATCAGCAAAACGTTAGTGACATCATCACACCTAATCAAAGTCATTCAGAACCCCTGCCAAGACAACCTGTGAGGATGTTCTGAAGGCAGAGAGAGGGATAAGAAGGACAACATTGACATATTTATAAAGGAGGCTATCATGCAGACGACTAGCTATAAACTGCATGAAGGTTTTTAACTAACAGCAATGTTTGCAACGTCTAAATACGGAAGGGAAGGTGGTTAACTAGCACAGGCGCGCACACGATACACAAACAGTGCACATCAGTGCGAGCTAGCTAACGTTAGCATTCACTCCGTGGGTCTACCTTTTCCGCGTTGTTTGGGCTTGACTCTGGCATCGGGAGACAGACGTACATATTCTCCTTATCACACACCAACTGTGCCTCTGGTAAGTAATCGTTGGAGAAAATATTGCAATTTGTTTATTCAAATGACATAGCAGTGCAGTCATTCCTGCAGAGGAGCCTGCCATGTTTAGCCCTTCTGTTTAGGGTATTATGGTAGTTGTAGTCATAGTAAACTTAGTTTCACACAAAATCCGAGGGCAAGTGCATTTAGGGAAACCCAACACCCCACAATGCAACAAATTTAATGCGACACATATTTCGAATTTCCGGCGAATTATGCTACACTTTCCGGCTACAAGAGCAGCGTTTTCGTGGCGGGAGTTTTCCCATATTGTTGTCAGGGTTGGTTGTTTACAGCGAAGTAAGTGCTGATCCGTGCAATAGTTTGGTGTACAATTGACAAGGCAATGGCAATGAACGGCGATGGAGTGCATGGACTAAACGGAGATACGGTGGCCCCATCTGAAGCTAAACACACCAATGGCACTTCTAGCAAGTCAAAAATAGACATCCACACTGCCAAGCAAAATGGAACTGAGAGAAGAACCCCAACCGATACATTCTCTTTCACTGCCGAACCCACCATCGAAGACATACGACGGATGCAAGCGGAATTTACGGACGAGCGAGACTGGAACCAGTTCCACCAACCCCGCAACCTCCTGCTAGCTATGGTCGGAGAAGTGGGCGAGGTATCCGAGCTGTTCCAGTGGCGTGGTGAGGTGACGGAAGGACTTCCCGGCTGGACCGACTCCGAGCGCGAGCACCTGGCACATGAACTCAGCGACGTCCTCATCTACCTAGTTGAGCTGGCCGATAAATGTCATATCGATTTACCCCAAGCAGTGCTGCGCAAAATGGCCCTAAATAGGCTGAAATACCCTGCCAGCAAGGTGCATGGCTCGTCTTAAGAAGTACACTGAATACAAGGACTGAGCGATTGCATGCTGTCATGCCCAGTTGGCGTAATGAATACACCCCAGCATTTACAAAGTAGACAAGATCTGAAAAATACTGTTCAACCTCAGTTAATGGCAATCAAGAATGTTTATACAACCATTTTATTTAGGGCAGTTAGGGTATCTCAATAGTTGGTCAAACTGCCCTTAGCTGCTTTTAGTTTTATAAATTGCGTTTTACATCAGTGTTTTTCTTTTAACTATATGGGTATTCATATTTTGACTTCCCTCTGATGGTTTGTCACTTTAACTGTTCCCCAAAGTCAAATGTATAGGCCCTTGTAAGAAGTCAATTTTATTTTTCATAACATGAGTAACTCAATTTAAATCTCTTAAATCCATATTGTTGTCAATGATCAATGGAAGCTATGTTCTTTTGTTGCTTTAAATTCAATGCATGTGTGCAACTGATAGAATCTTCTGCCCAAAAGTAAAAGTGCCTTCAACTATACTTGCTGTCCTGCAGAGGCTTTGTAATTTATGTATATTGACTCTGTAATGCGCATCAATCAAATCAATTGTAGACCGATTTAATCACTATTGCCTTATTTACTTCCCTGGGAAATTGGCTACAGTGGGAGATGGGGAAATTGGCGAGTTACTCTTGTTCGTAACTGTTCATTTTGATAAGCAGTCTGTTCACAGTAGTGTTTCATGGCCCCAGGCCTATGGTTAACAATCCAATATGTAGGCTAGCCAATGTATATTTGGACAAATCCGATGGTGTAATGAGCTACAAGTATACTGAAAAATATAAATGCAACAATTTCAAAGATGTTACTGAGTTGCAGTTCATATCAGAATATTAGTTGATTGAAATCTATTCATTAGGCCCTAGTCTATGGATTTCACATGACTGGGAGTACAGATATGCATCTGTTGGTCACAGACACCAAAAAAAAAGGGGTAGGGATGTGGAGTCAGTATCTGGCGTAACCACCATTTGCCTCATGCAGCGCAACACATCTCCTTCACATAGAGTTGATTAGGCTGTTGATTGTGGCCTGTGGAATGTTGTCCCACTCCTCTTCAATGGCTTTGCGAAGTTGCTGGATACTGTCGTACATGTCAATCCACAGCATCCAAAACATGCTCAATGGGTGAGTATGCAGGCCATGGAAGAACTGGGACATTTTCAGCTTCCAGGAATTGTGTATAGGTCCTTGAGATATGGGGCTGTGCATTATCATGATGAAACATGAGGTGATGGCGGCGGATGAATGTCACGACAATGGGCCTCAGGATCTTGTCACGGTATCTCTGCATTCACATTTCCATAGATAAAATGCAATTGTGTTCATTGTAGCTTATGCCTGCACATTCCATAACCACACCGCCACCATGGGGCTCTCTGTTCACAATGACATCAGCACACCGCTTGCCCACCCAACGCCATACACATGGTCGGTTGGACATATTGCCAAATTCTCTAAAACGACTTGAGGCGGGTATAGTAGAGAAATTAACATTTACATTCTCTAGCAACAACTCTGGTGGACATTCCTGCAGTCAGCATGCCAATTACACTCTCCCTCAATTTGAGATACACCTGCTCATCGAACATCTCATTCCAAAATCATGGGCATTAATATGGAGTTGGTTCCACCTTTGCTGCTATAACACTTTCCACTAGATGTTGAAACATTGCTGCGGGGGACTTGCTTCAATACAGCCACAAGAGCATTAGTGAGGTCAGGCACTGATGTTGGACGATTAGGCCTGGCTTGCAGTCGGCATTCCAATTCAGGGCTCTGTGGTCAGGGCTCTGTGCAGGCCATTCAAGTTCTTCCACACCGATCTCGACAAACCATTTCTGTATGGACCTCACTTTGTGCACAGGGGCATTTTCATGCTGAAACAAAGGGCCTTCTTCAAACTGTTGACACAAAGTTGGAAGCACAGAATCGTCAATAATGTCATTGTATGCTGTAGTGTTGGAACTAAGGGGCCTAGCCCGAACCTTGGGAAACAGCCCCAGACCATTATTCCCACTCCACCAAACTTTACAGTTGGCACTATGCATTGGGGCAGGTAGCATTCTCATGGCATCCGCTGAACCCAGATTCGTCTGTCGGACTTCCAGATGGTTAAGCATGATTCATCACTCCAGAGAACGCGTTTCCACTTCTCCAGAGTCCAATGGCCACAAGCTTTACACCACTCCAGCCGATGCTTGGCATTGCGCATGGTGATCTTGGAAACATGGAAACCCATTATATGAAGCTCCCGATGAACAGTTATTGTGCTGACATTGCTTCTAGAGGCAGTTTGGAACTCTGTAGTGAGTGTTGCAACCGAGGACAGACGATTGTTAAGCACTACACGCTTCAGCACTCGGAGGTCCCACATGCCACAGCAGGTGTGGCTGAAATAACCAAATCCACAAATTGTATACTTTTGTGTATACAGTGGGGGAAAAAAAGTATTTAGTCAGCCACCAATTGTGCAAGTTCTCTCACTTAAAAAGATGAGAGGCCTGTAATTTTCATCATAGGTACACTTCAACTATGACAGACAATGAGGAAAAAAAATCCAGAAAATCACATTGTAGGATTTTTTTATGAATTTATTTGCAAATTATGGTGGAAAATAAGTATTTGGTCAATAACAAAAGTTTATCTCAATACTTTGTTATATACCCTTTGTTGGCAATGACAGAGGTCAAACGTTTTCTGTAAGTCTTCACAAGGTTTTCACACACTGTTGCTGGTATTTTGGCCCATTCCTCCATGCAGATCTCCTCTAGAGCAGTGATGTTTTGGGGCTGTCGCTGGGCAACACAGACTTTCAAAGATTTTCTATGGGGTTGAGATCTACAGACTGGCTAGGCCACTCCAGGACCTTGAAATGCTTCTTACGAAGCCACTCCTTCGTTACCGGGCGGTGTTTGGGATCATTGTCATGCTGAAAGACCCAGCCACGTTTCATTTTCAATGCCCTTGCTGATGGAAGGAGGTTTTTACTCAAAATCTCACGATACATGGCCCCATTCATTCTTTCCTTTACACGGATCAGTCGTCCTGGTCCCTTTGCAGAAAAACAGCCCCAAAGCATGATGTTTCCACCCCCATGCTTCACAGTAGGTATGGTGTTCTTTGGATGCAACTCAGCATTCTTTGTCCTCCAAACACGACGAGTTGAGTTTTTACCAAAAGTTCTATTTTGGTTTCATCTGACATTCTCCCAATCCTCATCTGGATCATCCAAATGCTCTCTAGCAAACTTTAGACGGGCCTGAACATGTACTGGCTTAAGCAGGGGACACGTCTGGCACTGCAGGATTTGAGTCCCTGGCAGCGTAGTGTGTTACTGATGGTAGGCTTTGTTACTTTGGTCCCAGCTCTCTGCAGGTCATTCACTAGGTCCCCGTGTGGTTCTGGGATTTTTGCTCACCGTTCTTGTGATCATTTTGACCCCACGGGGTGAGATCTTGCGTGGAGCCCCAGATCGAGGAAGATTATCAGTGGTCTTGTATGTCTTCCATTTCCTAATAATTGCTCCCACAGTTGATTTCTTCAAACCAAGCTGCTTACCTATTGCAGATTCAGTCTTCCCAACCTGGTGCAGGTCTACAATTTTGTTTCTGGTGTCCTTTGACAGCTCTTTGGTCTTGGCCATAGTGGAGTTTGGAGTGTGACTGTTTGAGGTTGTGGACAGGTGTCTTTTATACTGATAACAAGTTCAAACAGGTGCCATTAATACAGGTAATGAGTGGAGGACAGAGGAGCCTCTTAAAGAAGAAGTTACAGGTCTGTGAGAGCCAGAAATCTTGCTTGTTTGTATGTGACCAAATACTTATTTTCCACCATAATTTGCAAATAAATTCATAAAAATCCTACAATGTGATTTTCTGGATTTTTCCCTCATTTTGTCTGTCATAGTTGAAGTGTACCTATGATGAAAATTACAGGCCTCTCTCATCTTTTTAAGTGAGAGAACTTGCACAATTGGTGGCTGACTAAATACTTTTTTCCCCCCACTGTATATAGTGTATCTGTGGCATTTTAGAGTGGCCTTTTATTATCCCTAGCACAAGGTGCGCCTGTGTAATGATCGTGCTGTTTAATCAACTTCTTGATATGCCACACCTATCAGGCGATTGGGTTATCTTAGTAAAGAAGAAATGCTCACTCACTGGGATGTAAACAAATGTGTGCACAACATTTGAGAGAAATAAGGTTTATGTGTGTATGGAACATTTCTGGGATCTTTTATTTCAGCTTATGAAACATGGGACCAACACTTTACATATTGCGCTTTTATATTTTTATTCAGTGTATATGGCCAACACCGTTTTAGACTAGTCTGTATAATAAAATGCAAAGCAGTTTATCTAGTGTGTGTGTGTGTGTGGCTGTGTCCAGATTCTCCACCCCTTTACACTTGCACACATCTGTCATGGATCTAAAAACATTTGATTTGTGTAATTGTTGGCTGCAGGGAGTTTCCACCATTGTTAAATCTGTGATGGGAAGTGTGCAATTACAAACTTTGGGAAAAGGGTGGAGGATTGGGATGCAGCCTGTCAAGTCAGTGTAGACCCAACCACAAGTTTTATTAGTTGTATGTTCAGGATACACATGATATACACCATCCAACGAAATACTTACTTGCAGGTTCCTTCAAGACAATGCAACAACAATAAAACAATAATAAAATATAAGAATTCAAACATAAAGTAAATGGCTCAGTAGAATAGAATGAACATTCTAGCATGAGTACAGGAAGGCACAATTTATATAACAATATTTACATGTGTTTTGGGGAAAGGGGGCAAGTGTTTAAGTTGTGCAGTATTTAGCAATAGTAAATAAAGGGTGTGCATGTGTGCTAAGGTGCAGTGACTCAGTGAAGGTGGTCAGTCCCGTTCAAGTGTTCATCAGTCTGATGGTTTGTTGAGAGAAACTCTCTGAGCCTGATTGGTATCAGACCTCATGCTCCGATACCGTCTGCTCGACGTGAGCAAACAGCTCGTGTGTGGGGTCCTTGATGATGCTCCGAGACGTCCTCAGGCACAGTGACAAGTAGATGTCCTGGATGGGTGGGAGCACAGTCCCATGAACAGTGAGTGAACACTATTTCTGCAGATGTGACATGATATGTTGATGTACCATCAACACTGATAATTGACTGTATTTGCTCAGGATGTGATACATTTAGGGCCCCCTATTTTGACTAGCCTGGTCCCTGATTTGTTTCTTCCGTCTTGCCAACTACTATGGTCATAGTCACGCCAAGTCCGCACAAACATCAGTATAAGCGTCACTATAGAGACAAAGTAGAGTCACAATTCAACGGCTCAGACACGAGAGGTATGTGGCAGGTTCTACAGTCAATCACAGACTACAAAAAGAAAACCAGCCCTGTCGCGGACCACGATGTCCTGCTCCCAGACAAACTAAACAACTTTGCTCGCTTTGAGGACAATACAGTGCCATCGACACGGCCCGCCACCAAAACCTGCGGGCTATCCTTCACCACAGTGTTAACCCTCGCAAGGCTGCTGGCCCAGATGGCATCCCTGGCCGTGTTTACGGACATATTTAATCAACCCTTATCCCAGTCTGCTGTTGCCACATGCTTCAAGAGGGCCACCATTGTTCCTGTTCCCAAGAAAGCGAAGGTAACTGAGATAAATGACTATTGCCCCGAAGCTCTCACAATTGTTAGATTACTTGTTAGATACTACTGCATGGTCGGAACTAGAAGCACAAGCATTTCACTACACTCGCATTAACATCTGCTAACCATGTGTATGTGACAAATAAAATTTGATTTGATTTGAACATATCTGGGTCCAGGCTGTACTTTCACTTATGGACTCTCCTATTTCTGAAGTTTATAACACTTCTTAAGTGCAACTGCTCTAAACGATTTGTGTTCGGCCTCGATGAGCCTAAATTGAAATGGTCTGTGCTAGGTTAGATTAGGTAAGGGTTTTGGGGTAGGTACTTCCCAAGGATCCCAAATAGCACTGACCATATTGAAACCATGGCACTCTGTGTGAACGCTGCAAATGTTGATTTACTGCACCATAGCATACCCCATAGCCTGAGGTAAACATTCCCGAGATGCGATGCACAATTTATTTTCATTTTATAGCATGGTGTGAGCCTATAGCAGCATAACTCCTGGGCCTGGCTGACACATTCTTGGTTTGCTAGCACTATTCAATTTGTGTGGAAATGTCCCAGGCAGGTAGCAGGGTGGAATCAATCTCTCACAGCCGAAGGGGTGGGTTGTCTCTTGTGAATCAGGAAGTAATGTTCCTCCGACCACATTGCTTCCTTCATTGCTATTCAATATGGCTGATAGGGGAGAGTGGGATTCAATGAGTGGCGCAGCGGTCTAAGGCACTGCATCGCAGTGCAAGAGGTGTCACTACAGTCTCTGGTTCGAATCCAGGCTGTATCACATCCAGCCGTGATTGGGAGTCCCATAGGGTGGCGCACCATTGTCCCAGCGCTGTCCGGGTTTGGCCAGGGTAGGCCGTCATTGTAAATAAGAATTTGTTCTTAACTGACTTGCCTAGTTAAATGTATTTTTTTTTGTTTTACATTTATCATCACTCCTCAATTTACCACATACCCAGGGTAATTAAATATTACCACTACCTTTTTAAAAACATGTCTATCTCTATTTCCCAAACACAATTCAAAACAATCGCTTTTTGTCTCTTAATCATTTTTCAAACTTTTAACATAGGCCAGGCCCAGTTGTTACCTCATATCGCAGCGATAATGCCTTACATTACATCTGGGAAGAAAACACTTCAATTTGCTCAACCGCATGGCCATTGGTTCAACTTACCCCAAGGCAAACATTGGGACTATATTATCCCACACAGCTACAAGGACGCACTTTCATGCTAGGTTTAGGACCTCATATTGAAGGTTATAGAGACCCCAACTGATGTATAGAACAATCTTAGAATGATCTACTTTGGTATAGATACAAGTGTCATGAAACCTCTAACAAACTCAACTTTGGACCTCGGCGCCAGTTCCACTGCTTGTTATTATTGTTTCCCTCTAATCAGGGACGGATTTAGACCCGAGACACCAGGCTTGTGCAATTAATTATCAGGTAGAACAGAACCTGCAGGCTCTAACACAATAAAACCTCTAACACAATAAAACCTCTAACACAATAAATTCATTTGACTTTCTAGACCTAACTTGCTTACCACTTTTTCCATGTGGTTTCTTCCTTCACAGACTCCATGAAATGATTACCTTTTTGGTCAATTTATTAATTTTGTGTATGGTTTCCTAGAAACACAGGTTGCTCAACTTACCCCTTTGGCTCAACTTACCCTACTCCCCTATAGCCCAGCTTTGTGGTACCTGTTATTTCTCTGAGAGTTGGGGAGTTTGGGCCTTTACCCGCAGCCACAGTGACAGAGCAAGATAAGTTCTCTGTCTGAGACAAGGTTTTGGAGAGCTCTTCTTTCCTACATTTCTAAAATTGAGAAATAGTTGTGATTTGGTATACTGACTGTGGTTTCCTTGTGTTGTTTCCTCATAACCCCCAAAGCATTGGGTATGAGTGAGTAATCGTGAGGAGCAAATGAATATTTCTATAACCCGTTCCTGAAGCTAAAACTAATACCCCAGCTGAATGACAATGCCGCTCTGACTCAGGCAAAAGTAGGCCCTGCAATGCATCTTTTTGCTATTCATCACAGTTATTTCCCAAGTCCCAAAGCGGTGTCAGAGGAAGGCTCTAAAAATTGTCAAAGATTCCAGCCACCCTAGTCATAGACTGTTCTCTCTGCTACCGCACGGTAAGCGGTACCGGAGCGCCAAGTCTAGGTCCAAAAGGCTTCTTAACAGCTTCTACCCCCAAGCCATAAGACTCCTGAACAGCTAATCAAAGGGCTACCCAGACCCCTCTTTTACGCTGCTGCTACTCTCTGTTTATTATCTATGCATGGTCACTTTAACTCTACCTACATGTACATATTACCTCGACTAACCGGTGCCCCTGCACATTGACTCTGTACCGGTACCCCCTGTATATAGCCTCCACATTGACTCTGTACCGGTACCCCCTGTATATAGCCTCCACATTGACTCTGTACCGGTACCCCCTGTATATAGTCTCCACATTGACTCTGTACCGGTACCCCCTGTATATAGCCTCCACATTGACTCTGTACCGGTACCCCCTGTATATAGCCTCCACATTGACTCTGTACCGTACCCCCTGTATATAGCCTCCACATTGACTCTGTACCGGTACCCCCTGTATATAGCCTCCACATTGACTCTGTACTGGTACCCCTGTATATAGCCTCCACATTGACTCTGTGCAGTACCCCCTGTATATAGCCTCCACATTGACTCTGTACTGGTACCCCTGTATATAGCCTCCACATTGACTCTGTACTGGTACCCCTGTATATAGCCTCCTCATTGACTCTGTACCGCAGTACCCCCTGTATATAGCCTCCACATTGACTCTGTACCGGTACCCCCTGTATATAGCCTCCACATTGACTCTGTACCGGTACCCCCTGTATATAGCCTCCACATTGACTCTGTACCGGTACCCCCTGTATATAGTCTCCACATTGACTCTGTACAGTACCCCCTGTATATAGCCTCCACATTGACTCTGTACAGGTACCCCTGTATATAGCCTCCACATTGACTCTGTACCGTACCCTGTATATAGCCTCCACATTGACTCTGTACCGGTACCCCCTGTATATAGCCTCCACATTGACTCTGTACCGGTACCCCCTGTATATAGCCTCCACATTGACTCTGTACCGGTACCCCCTGTATATAGCCTCCACATTGACTCTGTACCGGTACCCCCTGTATATAGCCTCCACATTGACTCTGTACTGGTACCCCCTGTATATAGCCTCCTCATTGACTCTGTACCGGTACCCCCTGTATATAGCCTCCACATTGACTCTGTACCGGTACCCCCTGTATATAGCCTCCACATTGACTCTGTACCGGTACCCCCTGTATATAGCCTCGCTATTGCTATTGTTATTTTACTGCTGCTGTTTAATTATTTATTTGTTTTTTTTAATTAACACGTTTTTCTTCTTAACTTCTTAAAGCATTGTTGGTTAAGGGCTCGTAAGTAAGCATTTCACTGTAAGGTCTACACCTGTTGTATTCGGTATATGTGACAAATAAAATATGATTTGATTTGAAGTCTGCCTTGGGATTTTTACTGAAGTCTTGATTTTCCCCATTAGTATGAGACATAGACTTCTACCATACATGGTAACATGCTTTTATGTAATGCAGGCTGCATGCTTTGATGTAATGCCATTTGTACACAGGGCTGTAGCAGATAGGCTTTCCAGACATCTACATAGCACCAACCTACTCAACCTTCTTTACAATTGGATGTGAGGTATGCCTACCATTTGTACACACACCCACATTGCTCCCCTGTGCTCTCCTTATCTCTTCTGTCAGATCCTTCTCAGCAGGGGTGCCCAGGTGACAGCCAAGATGCACATCGCATCGCCAAGGCAGGCTCCAGGATGCACATCGCCCAGCCAGAGACACACACAGAGCGATTTCTCATGCCACTCACCCTGTTTGGCTCTGACAGAGATAGACACTGTGTGCATCCCAGATGGCACCCTATTCCCTATACTCTATAGAAGTGCACTACTTCTGACCAGAGCCCCATGGGGGGTAGTAGTGCACTATAAAGGGAATAGGGTGCCATTTGGGAGTAAACACTATCTTTGATTCCTGCTCGCTGAAAATGTCAAAGCAGCCAGATGTTTTTTTTCCGTCTCACTTTTTAGAAAGCTGACACCAATGTTTTGCTTAAAACAACCTGACGTTTTCTCCCCCGCAAATGTTGGGATATTGATGTTATACCGTAGAAGTGATTCAGTTTTCCATCAGGAAATT
Source organism: Brachymystax lenok tsinlingensis (assembly GCA_030435695.1). Classification (NCBI taxonomy): domain Eukaryota; kingdom Metazoa; phylum Chordata; class Actinopteri; order Salmoniformes; family Salmonidae; genus Brachymystax; species Brachymystax lenok. The sequence continues at coordinate 22,298,137 of CM059810.1, forward strand.
GTAACATAATGTCAGGTAATTCGAAAAGCCACGGTAGTGTTTTGTTCACTGATGTGACGCAAGTGTGAGCGTACACACAAACGGACATACGCACACAAAGGTCAACTAGAGTGCAGGCTAGGGAGCTAAGGAAAGGTCTGGTACTGATGTTTTACTGAAGAGTTTCTGTTGAAAAAGTATGTTATCTTGGTTACTTTGTACTTAGTCCCACGGGCTTTGCAAGGTCAGGACGATGATAATGACGATGAGGCTGATGATGGTAACGATTGAAGACTGAAGTCGGGCAGCGATTTCTTCATACATTCATCCCATGAGAACTTGTCATCTGGGCCGTTACAGTGCATTCGTAAAGTATTCAGACCCCTTGACTTTTTCCCAAAAGTTTAACGTTACAGCCTTATTCTGAAATAGATTAAATTGTTTTCTACACACAATACCCCATACTGTCAAAGCAAAAAATGTTTTTAGAAATATTTGTAAATGTATTTAAATAAAAAACGGAAATATCACATTTACATAAGTATTCAGACCCTTTATTCAGTACTTTGTTGAATCACCTTTGGCAGCGATTACAGCCTTATAGTCTTCTTGGGTATGACGCTACAAGCTTGGCACACCTCTATTTGGGGATTTTCTCACATTCGTCTCTGCATATCCTCTCAAGCAAGGGGAGCGTCGCTGCACAGCTATTTTCAGGTCTCTCCAGAGATGTTCGATCGGGTTCAAGTCCGGGCTCTGGCTGGGCCACTCAAAGATATTCAGAGACTTGTCCCGAAGCCACTCCTGCGTTGTCTTGGCTGTGTGCTTAGGGTCGTTGTCCTGTTGGAAGGTGAACCTTCGCCCCAGTCTGAGGTCCTGAGCGCTCTACAGCAGGTTTTCATCAAGGATCTCGCTGTACTTTGCTCCTTTCATCTTTACCTCGATCCTGACTAGTCTCCCAGTCCCTGCCGCTGAAAAACATCCCCGCAGCATGATGCTGCCACCACCATGCTTCAACGTAGGGATGGTGCCAGGTTTATGGGGTATTGTGTGTAGATTGATATTTAATACATTTTAGAATAAGGCTAACGTAACAAAATGCGGAAAAAGTCAAGGGGTCTGAATACTTTCCGAATGCACTGTATGTCTGCAATGCTGGGACTGCTACACTTCAAGGCTACCAGAGACTCTTTGACAGACAGGAAGACATGCAGCTAACTGTTGGTTGATGCTAATTGACATCAAACCAACCGCAGTAGTAAACGCTGGGATGTTTTGGGGAAACTTGACAACAAGATGGCAGTTGCCTTCACTTGTTATAAGGATCTCTGTGACAGCCTCTTCTCTGTGGGCTGTGCCTGTGGTGGAACACTGGTCCCTCGGAGGGAATTGGTGGGTGCATCACTTTCAAGATGCAATATTACATCAGACCAATGTGGCATCAAACTGTTCCAAGTCCACAGGCATTAGATTGCCACTAGTTGCATAATTGTATCCTAGCACACTTATCCTTTTCTAGTAGCCAGCATATGCCTGAACTGTATTCAAAGGGGATGATTACTGCCAGTAAAAGTGGACAGTAGTCTGCTTGTTTGTGTTCCCTGATGATATTCTACCGCGTTTTCATCCCACCTGCTTTTTCCTCTTAATAAATACTGAGTATGTACCAGACAAGCTGGCAATATTCGTTCCATCATGCCGTCCTTTTGGGAGTCTGTTTCATCTAGTCACTGATTTCCACGAGGTATCAATACCCAGAATTCTCAGCTAGCTCCCTGCTGGGCCGGTAGTGACAGCCAGAAGCAGGTGCGTTTAAATCAACCATACCTCAACCACCCCTGATCAAAGTGCAGCATTGTGGGGGCTGCAATTGGACCGTTTGGACACCATGGGCTCACCATCCGAGGCTACCCCCCCGAGATTATTTCTGGCTCTGGCTTTGAAGGGATTCATCATAGGCCTGCATTCATCATACACATCCCAGTGTGGAAACCAGGTAAAAAGTCCATAGTGGAGCAGAGGAAAGAGGATTCTCTGACTGAAATGCTAATGTGGACAGGAGTGTTGTGCAAGTCAATAGGGATGTGGTATGCTTTGAAGCTGGTGTGCCTCACTTTTATATTTTGAAGAATACTTATCTCCCTAACTTTACCCTTATAGATTCTGTCTTTGCCACTGTTATGTAGATGAGATTGGAAGGATCGATAAGACCCTCTGTCTTTATAGCTACTGTGGATTAAATCCATCAAAAACTAAATGGAGTATAGAGAGACGATGGTGACTATAGATTGGAATCACCATGTTCTAAATATCAGGTCGGCATAGGGCACCATTGAAATGCTGGCTGTGCTGTATACCACGCAAGGTCGTTCACATAACAACTGGATCGAATTCAATTCTGTGCCCAAGGATGATGGCTACAAAGAGCTGTCTCTTTTGAAAGTGAGATCAAGTCTATAATAGCACTTTTTTCTTCAAGAAAGTTGTTGCTATGTAGGGGCTGTTGCTATGGAAGAGGCTGACTGTTTTGCTACTTCGTTTGTCATCTGAGTGAAGTTGCAGGTCTTTCATTCTACCACTAGGAGGATCCCTTTCTCTCTGTTTTATGTACTAGTTGAAGTCAACAAGAGAAGTTGGTTAACCTGTAGCCTGGTCCCAGATCTGTTAGTGCTGCATAGTCTACTGCTTGGCCATTCAGCACAAACTGATCTGGGATCAGGTTGGTTAACCTGGGGAAGTGAATCAGATGGCTTTGTTTCGCCTCAATGGGGTCCGTCCTGCGCGGAACAGCGTCACAGGGTCACGGGTGGAACGATGCTGCATCACAGGCTTTGGGAAGAGAAAGGAATAAAGGAACCGAGTTATATAGAACGGAATTGAAAGAAACGGAGAAGGACTTGACTGTTGTTTTGATTAAAATGCCAAGATGCGTCGGTCTGTTTGTGTTCAGTGCTTTTGAGCTGTTGACGTTGGTAAATGATTCAACCTCTTCCATAGCAGTAGTGGCGCTCTAGTCTACCTGGGTTTTGAAGGCACACTCCCGCTGCCATTTTGAAGAGACATTTATGAAAAGCTGTTACACAGTTTGAGCTCTGCCATGGTGTAGAGAAACTGTAAATTGATGGAGTGTGGAACAGCTCGGACCAGGCCTGGAGGTTTTTCTGTACTTTTAGGATTGAATAGGTCACAACCATGTTGACAGGCAGGTCTAACTCTGAGAATAAGCCGTAAAGTTAACTTGAGAAGACCTACAGTATTGGTTTTCTCCAGCACCTGCAGGACATAGCATTTTAAATGTTTTATATTGACGCAGATTTTTGTTGTCATTCAGGTTTGCCCTCATTGTAAAACTGTCTATGCTAATAATTTTGCTTTATTGCGAACACAACCTCCACGAATTCCATTAAGGCCCAACTGTCAGAAACAGATGCCTTTTGTGTGTGTGTGTGTGTGTGTGTGCGTGTGTGTGTGTGTGTGCAAAGGCAGCGCAAAGGCAGTGCAAAGTGTGCAGCGCTGCGCGTGTCTTTGCATTCGTGTCACATATTAGCAGCACTCAAAGGGAACTGAGCAGTAAACCAGTTCACACGGTAGTTTGCCATAACTCACAGGGTGCGGTGGGCTGGCTCTGCTGCTCCTGCTGCTGCATATGAACAGAACACAACCCCTGGTGCACTTAGTGAGACCAACCCAGAATATAGATGAGATGAGTAGTACTCCATGATCCCCACTGACGTCCTCCCCTCCCTTGTCTGTGGTTACCTCATGGAGATCCCCATGTCTCCCTTTGTCGAACATCTCCTCTCCCTCCCTCCCCTGACGTGTACTCTCTCTCTCCCTCGCTCCTCTGTCACCCTTTGTCTTTCAGTGTCTAGCCTCTCCCTCCCTCGTCCCATTAAACATCCTTGTCTTACCACCTAGGAACCTCTTGGCGTTGGCCTGTAACATTGTCCAGCTGCTCCCTCCATCCCTGCCTGTGTCAGCTTTGACGGGTCATCGCTCACCCCGCTACCATAGGGACGAAGCTTCTCACATCTTCCACTAACACGACACCTCTCTCTGGACCTCCACAGGGCCAGGAAAGTTCAAGCAGAACATACAGTAATGGGCCTTGAATAGTGTCTGCTTAGGATAGATTATGACGTAGCACCAGTGAGCGGTGTTGCCACATTACAGTCCCTGGGTAAACTGCTGGGCCTTGGCTGATAGGGACTGAGACAGGCCCATTAGGACTGCAATGGCTCAAGACTATTGCGCCACATTCCAGTGCAGATGCTAGCAAGCAAAATCATATCCCCTCTACTGATGATTCCTATCCTCCAAACCCATGGTGTCAAACATTTCAAAATGAGATGTTTGGAGAAACCGAACGATACTGAGCAGGAGTCAACCCGGGGTGTCAAAAACACTTTGAAATGTGACTTTTGGAGAAACGTGAATAAACGTCTAATTCAGGTGTGCGTGTGCGTGTGCGCGTGATAGAGAAAGAGAGTACAGAATCTTTATTATTCTCCTTGTGAATGAACACAACCATACGCCTATATGCTATAGAGTGTAAAAAGCCATACAACTAAATAAAACAGTTGAATGTTTTAACTAGATTCAAACAAATATCGAAAAACACTCCCTCTAATTGAATTGCTGTTTCAATGGTTTAACAAGAGCGCTGTGGCATTGTACTATGTAATTATTCTATTTCCATGAAATATTCAACATCTTCCAAAACAGTTAAACATTTAATGACTTGGAATATGCAAACAGAGTGAAGGTGGGTCTGCCATGGAATGTCTGTAGGGGAGAGTGGGGTAAGTTGAGCCATTTTTCACATTCAGCATCACCCAGTCAAGGGAAATATAGTATTCTTTCTAACAAAGATATCTACATATACATGTATTTCAGGATGTTGTGTATCAATGGAATTAATCAGAATTCATGTAAACATTACAGTTTTGAAAACACTCCCTCCCTCGTCCCATTATACATTCTTGTCTTACCACCTAGGAGTCTCTTGACGTTGGCCTGTAACAGTGTCCAGCTGCTCCCGCCATCCCTTCCTGTGTCTGCACTGACGGGTCATCGCTCACCCCGCTACCATAGGGATGAAGCTTCTCACATCTTCCACTAACACGACACCTCTCTCTGGACCTCCACAGGGCCAGGAAAGTTCAAGCAGAACATACAGTAATGGGCCTTGAATAGTGTCTGCTTAGGATAGATTATGACGTAGCACCAGTGAGCGGTGTTGCCACATTACAGTCCCTGGGTAAACTGCTGGGCCTTGGCTGATAGGGACTGAGACAGGCCCATTAGGACTGCAATGGCTCAAGACTATTGCGCCACATTCCAGTGCAGATGCTAGCAAGCAAAATCATATCCCTCTACTGATGATTCCTATCCTCCAAACCCATGGTGTCAAACATTTCAAAATGAGATGTTTGGAGAAACAGAACGATACTGAGCAGGAGTCAACCCGGGGTGTCAAAAACACTTTGAAATGTGACTTTTGGAAAAACGTGAATAAACGTCTAATTCAGGTGTGCGTGTGTGTGTGCGCGTGATAGAGAAAGAGAGTACAGAATCTTTATTATTCTCCTTGTGAATGAACACAACCATACGCCTATATGCTATAGAGTGTAAAAAGCCATACAACTAAATAAAACAGTTGAATGTTTTAACTAGATTCAAACAAATATCGAAAAACACTCCCTCTAATTGAATTGCTGTTTCAATGGTTTAACAAGAGCGCTGTGGCATTGTACTATGTAATTATTCTATTTCCATGAAATATTCAACATCTTCCAAAACAGTTAAACATTTAATGACTTGGAATATGCAAACAGAGTGAAGGTGGGTCTGCCATGGAATGTCTGTAGGGGAGAGTGGGGTAAGTTGAGCCATTTTTCACATTCAGCATCACCCAGTCAAGGGAAATATAGTATTCTTTCTAACAAAGATATCTACATATACATGTATTTCAGGATGTTGTGTATCAATGGAAATAATCAGAATTCATGTAAACATTACAGTTTTGAAAACACTCCCTCCCTCGTCCCATTATACATTCTTGTCTTACCACCTAGGAGTCTCTTGACGTTGGCCTGTAACAGTGTCCAGCTGCTCCCGCCATCCCTTCCTGTGTCTGCACTGACGGGTCATCGCTCACCCCGCTACCATAGGGACGAAGCTTCTCACATCTTCCACTAACACGACACCTCTCTCTGGACCTCCACAGGGCCAGGAAAGTTCCAGCAGAACTTACAGTAATGGGCCTTGAATAGTGTCTGCTTAGGATAGATTAGGATGGAGCACCAGTGAGCGGTGTTGCCACATTACAGTCCCTGGGTAAACTGCTGGGCCTTGGCTTATAGGGACTGAGACAGGCCCATTAGGACTGCAATGTGAATGTCTCAATTGCACCACATCCCAGTTAAGATGCTAACAAGCAAAATCATATTCCCTCTACTGATGATTCCTATCCTCCAAATTCATGTCCGTAGAAAAAGGCAGTGCCCAAACTGACTTAGAGTTGAGGTGCTGCCGAAATGCAAGATTTACATTGGGGGAAAACACGTGCAGCCCTCCCACATATGCCACAACCATTTTTACACCAGGCCAATCCAACTAGCCAGAGGTAATCCACGCCGATTGTGGATGGAGCCTGCGGTATGGAGCCATGTCCCGCCATGCATGTTTCAGGAGGATCATGGGAAGATCCTGTAGTTCTCCAGGCGGCATTGAGTGAGCAGTTCGTGGGGATTGTAGTCGTTAATAATGCCCCTGGATTGCATTGGTAACCACCCGTGGCACAAATCGCTATCAATCCGCTGACATCGGCTTCAAAATAGAGAGATAAAACACTGTAGATAACATAGGATTTCTATTATTATGCATCTTCATCGGGCTGCCTAGCAAATACTGTCAGAGTAGGAAGGCCTGGAAAGGGTATTTTCTAAGGAAAAGCTATACGTTAGGCTTAAATACTATGATCTATCAATTTAGAGGAACAGTATTTGTCTTTTTTTATTCAGTTTCAAAGGAAAGAACCAGCTGGATATGTTAAAGAACCAACATGCCTATCATCAGCTAACAACCAAATAACCGTGAATCTTTTTCATATAATGATAATGAATGCAGGCTACATAATGAATGTGCATAGATAATCGAGGTATGGATTCATGTAGGATTAGAAGCAAAACATTTGCAACATTTATGTATGATGCCTCGGCACATCTGGCCTATTTTCCTATGTGTTGTTGTATGGCTATGCTGTTCTACCCGCCTTCATTTCATGTTCGCTTTCAGCTTTCCATCTCCCTATTCTCTGTTTAATACCAGATCTGCCGCTCGCCGCTCCGAGGTTGTTTTCATTCATTTGCCATAGATCTGTTGAGAGAGTGCTGCTGCCTCATTAGCCTTTTCATCTGGGAAAATGAATTTGTGATGAAGGCTGTTTCATATCTGTTCTGCATGACAGGCATGGGGGGAACGAAGCTCGGGAAAGCAAAGCATTGCAGGCTATAGTTTCTCTTTTGGTAACATTTCTCTGCAAGCTTCTCCAAGGTGAGGCCTGCAGTTGTGTGTACTTTACCATTCTTTTTACACGTTTTTTACACTCCTTTTTTCTTGATTCATGCTGTAAACGTCTACCTTAAATGTGTGTATCCTACCCACTCTCCATTAGGTGTCTCATCCCTCCTTCTGTGGTAGGGGGTGGAGCCAGGGAAGAACCAATTCTACAGAGGGAGATAAATCCAGCATCATTAGGACACAAATCACCATAGATAATGGACCTTCCCCAGCCCAGCCCAATAGCAAACCCACCAGGAGGAGGGGAGAGAGGGGATGAATGTAAACCACTAAACCCACCTCTGTGTGTCCGAGTCCAGCCTTCCACAAAGGGAGAGTGCGGTCTCTCTGGAGGAGGCTGGAGGAATTGACTAATTACAGTGATGGGGGAGGCCTACACAGATGGGTCCTCTCCCCTCAACTCCCTTTACCTCTTGTTCAGCCAAACCCCTATTCTCTTTCTCCTGTAAGAGAAAGGGAGAGAAAGAGAGAGAGACCGAGACAAAGAGGGAGAGAGAGAGAGAAGGCGAGGGAAAAGGGCCAAAGCCTCTGTTTTGGCAGGCCCACGCAGGAGCGCTGAAGAGCGAAGGCTCCCTATTCAGGGCATGCCACAGAGAGGGCCTGTTCCCACCACTGCTTTCACACAGGCAGAGTGGGGGGCAGCATTATGGGGGTCCTTACACTCCTTTCTGAAAGGTAGAACAGAACAGGAGGGCTCTCCTCTAGTTTACCCTCTCTCTCTCTTTCCTTGTTCTCTCTCTTTCCTCTCTCTCTCTCTGACCAGCCTGTGTTTCAGGACTACCTCCGCTCTGCCTGCTCCTCCCGGTGCCATGGATACAGCCCTATTTTCTGATTAAATGGGGCAAAGCCCGACCCCCGTCAATAACCCTGAATGAGATGGTGTGTAGAGAAGAGAACGATATAAAGGCCCATGTAAGAGGGCATGTACAGACTGGGGTTCCCCTCCTAGCCAATCAGTTCAAAGGATTCAAAATAACATAGTTTTTTCAGTTGCCCTGATTTTATTAACAGTATTCTCTTTGTGTGTGTGTGTGTGTGGAATAGAGAGAGTACAGAATCTTTATTATTCTCCTTGTGAATGAACACAAGCGTACGCCTGTATGCTATAGAATGCAAAAAGCCATATGACCACAAAACAGTTGAATGTTTAACTAGAATCAAACAAATACAGAAAAACACTCCCCCTAATTTAATTCCTGTTTCAAAGGTTTAACAAGAGCGCTGTGGCATTGTACTATGTAATTATTCTTCCGTTAAATATTCAAGATTTCCCCAAAGCAGTTAAAAACATTTAGTGCTATGGAATGTGCAAACAGAGTGAAGGTGGTCCGACATACTGTCTGTAGTCAGAACACGTTATCCACACGATGACTCATCGCCCTTTTAAATGAACTATGAAATGTTCAGCCCTTGATTGTTAGAGCAGTTTGGAGAAGACTCATAAAAACGATTTACTTTTCAAACAGCTTTGACTTTCAGAACTCAGCGCCAATCTTTTTAGTCTTTACATTTGCTTTACAGCAGCACTATCTCTGATTTTAAAGGTGCGATCTGGGATATTTGCGGTTTAATATTTGGTGGTGGGATAATGTTGAGCTTTAACACAAATCCCAGATTGTCTCTTTAAGGTCCAAGCTGCCCTAAACTGCTGTTGTCATGTTCATTAGGGCACACAATGGAAAACATTTAAATGTTGTGCAATGGAAAAAGAAAACGGGCATTTCATATTGGACAAGTCCAGGTGGTAGGCTAGTCCCTCCCTGTTTCAGCCAGTTTCCTTCTGTTTGGTGCCTAATGAATGTGAGCATAGCCCTTCTAAGGATAAGAATTGTAACAATAATCTGTCACGACCCAGTTCAAAAGACGACAGAACAAATGACACTTGTAGACTCATTAAGTGGCACCATTTACCCTGCCACCCCGAAGCACTCCGCAAGTCAGCATACATTGTACCTACATTCAGTCCATTTGGAAAGTAGTCAGACCCCTTCCATTTTTTTTTCTTTTTTAAATGTTACAGCCTTATTATTAAATGGATTAAATAAAAACAATTCCTCATCAATCTACACACAATACCCCATAATGACGAAGCTAAAACTGATTTTGGGAAAGTTTTACACATTTATAAAAAAACAAAAACAGAAATACCTTATTTACATAAGTATTCAGACCCTTTGCTATGAAACTCGAAATTGAGCTCAGGTGCGTCCTGTTTCCATTGATCATCCTTGAGATGTTTCTACAAGTTGATTGGAGTCCACCTGTGGTAAATTCAATTGATTGGACATGATTTGGAAAGTCACACACCTGTCTATATAAGGTCCCACAGTTGACAGTGCATGTCAGAGCAAAAACCAAGCCATGAGTTCGAAGGAATTGTCCGTAGAGCTCCGATACAGGATTGTTTTCGAGGAACAGATCTGGGGAAGGGTAGCAAAACATTTCTACAGCATTGAAGGTCCCCAAGAACACATTATTTTCCATCATTCTTAAATGGAAGAAGTTTGGAACCACTAAGACTCTTCCTATAGCTGGCCGCCTGGCTAAACTGAGCAATTGGGGGAGAAGGGCCTTGGTCAGGGTGGTGACCAAGAACCCGCTGGTCCCTCTGACAGAGCTCCTGAGTTCCTCTGTGGAGATGGGAAAGGGGGATACCTAGTCAGTTTTACAACTGAATGCCTTCAACTGAAATGTGTCTTCCGCATTTAACCCAACCCCTCTGAGAGAACCTTCCAGAAGGACAACCATCTCTGCAGCACTCCACCAATCAGGCCTTTATGGTACAGTGGCCAGACGGAAGTCACTCTTCAGTAAAAGGCACATGACAGCCCACTTGGAGTTTGCCAAAAGGCACCTAAAGGACTTCCATACCATGAGAATCAAGATTCTCTGGTCTGATGAAACCAAGATTAAACTCTTTGACCTGAATGCCAAGCGTCCCGTCTGGAGGAAACCAGGGACCATCTCTAAGTTGAAGAATGGTGGTGGCAGCATCATGCTGTGGGGATGTTTTTCAGCGGCAAGGACTGGGAGACTAGTCTGGCTTGAGGGAAAGATGAATGGAGAAAAGTACAGAGAGATCCTTGATGAAAACCTGCTCCAGAACGCTCAGGACTTTAGTCTGGGGCGAAGGTTTACCTTCCAACAGGACAACAACCCTAAGCACACAGCCAAGACACCGCAGGAGTGGCTTCGGGACAAATCTCTGAATGTCCTTGAGTGGACTTGAACCCTATCGAATGGAGAGACCTGAAAATAGCTGTCCAGCGATGCTCCCTATCCAACCTGACAGAGCTTGAGAGGATCTGCAGAGAAGAATGGGAGAAACTCTCCAAATACAGGTGTGCCAAGCTTGTAGTGTCATATCCAAAAATACTTGAGGCTGTAGTCGCTGCCAAAGGTGCTTCAACAAAGTACTGAGTAAAGGGTCTGAATACTTATGTAAATGGGATCTTTCTGTTTTTTAACATTTCTAAAAAAACATTTTGTGCCTTGTCATTATGGGGTACTGTGTGTAGGTTGGTGAGGGGGGAAAAAAACAATTTAATACATTTTAGAATAAGGTTGTAACGTAACAAAATGTGGAAAAAGTCAATGGGTCTGAATACTTTTCGAATGCACTGTACATTAGAGCTGAATCAATAGGCTCAACTGCCTCCAAACCGTTGCTAATTGCCCGCGCTATAATGCACTGTCAAAATATTTTCAATTAGCTTTAAGCTGCAAAATTAGTCATTTTAAAGCGTTCATTTAACTAATTAATGACAAGAAAGTGAAAGTATAGTGTTGTAACAGTTTGATCTAGCGGAGGAGAAAACCTCTAACGAGGACACCACTAACAATGTGTGTCGTTTCATCTTCTGTTAATTGATAATCTGTAAAATGACTTTAAACTGTAGTGTGGTAATTATTACAGGAGCCTGCCGACACCTCAGCAAATGTGTGTGTACTGCAAAGAGAAATGTTTCTTCGATAACGTTTTCCCCCTCAAGTGTCTGTCTGAGAAGTACCGATACCCACCCATAGAAAATAGTAGGGGAGGGAAGGAAGGAGGGACAGATGGAAGGAGAGAGAGAATATAAATGTTTCAGCGATAAGTGTCTCAGAAGTTGGCAAGGGGGGGGAGAGAGAGGGAGCTAGAGACTAGAGGATTCAGACACTAAGCAGAGCTTACGTTGAATTCAAATTTCAGATCCCTTTCAAGAGTTTGGGATGGGGGCGAGAACGGTCCCCAAATACCTTCCACTTCAAAATCTCCCACAAAGACCCAGATATCCACTTTGTTACACCGCAGATACCCACTTTCTCAAACTCCCGAGACACCCAGATAACCACTTTTTAAACCACTCACATGCCAAATAGCCTACCATTCAAAACCTTCAGACTTAGTACCACATATTTCCATCCAGCAGTCTCATTAAAACTACTCTACACTGATACCATAAAGAATTTGCTGCTGATGCTAAGCCTTTTCATATTGAACCTCTGTGGTAACAAACAGAAGGACTCTGTACTTGCAGTGCCATTCTGGAGCTTTGAGAAACCTTCTGGCACGAGTTACAAAGCGAGGAATGCCATTTTTATATCTGACTACCTTCCACCTGAAAGAGAAACCCTCACTCCATTAAAGGTTAGGAACACCAGGGCTGTGTTCTATTGTGTTCACCTGAGTCGACACAAGCAGGAGATGTTCTATATCGACTCAGGCGAATACAAAAGAACATGGCCCCGTTGGCCCTGCTGTTCCTAACCATTAATGGAGTGAGGGTTCTCTTTCAGGTGGAAGGTAGTCAGAGATAAAAAAAATCTTCTCTTTGTAACTCGTGCCAAAATGTTTCTCAAAGCTCAAGAATGTCAGTAAATTTGGGGATTTGATTGTCTCATAGACTACTAGCTACTTTCTTTTCGAAGTGTCTCTTTCTGTCAGGTAGAGATTGAAAGAATGTATAAAAGTTTCGTTCCAGTAACCACGTTTCCATCCACAGTTTTTATTTGAGTGAAGTCATACCAAATAAAAAAACCTCACAACAGCTGTGACGGCAACAGGACTTTTCAGTCCAATTTATAAATGCCGACTGGTAATTTGTTTGTTTCGACATGATAGGATCTTTTTGTGCTGGTAAAATGAATTATGCGAGAGATGACGATGGAAACATTGATATAAAATACAACACATCGAAGTAAACTTGGGAGTCAGACGATGATATGGTGTGTGGTCCTCCCACTATGACTCTGGAAACCATGCAGTTTTTTAGGCTACAGATTAAATAACTTCACAGGGTGGTGAAAGTGCACAGTGATCTTGATGCTGCTTTCCAATAAATATCGAGGGTCTGATACTGGTACCACGATGATCGATGCTTGACTGCTGTTTGACAAATACTTTCGCTCTTATCCATAATAATCTCATTATGTAGACTGGCCTACCCACACTTTATCTGCGAGCTGTTGGCTAGAGCGCACATGCCAAGACCAGAGTAGGCACATTTTGCTATTGAACACAAGTTTTTGTGACAAAACTATCCGTAGAGTTGAAAATGCAATGGAAACACATTGAACTTTAGATTTTTATTCTGTACATGAAAACTTCAGCAAAAAAGTAAATGTTGTGTGAAATACATCCTCACGTGCTGATTTTTATCTTCAAGAAGTCCGTTTGGTGGAAAAACACCACATATCCGTGCATTTTCTTTATGCAATTTTTGAACATTTACTTGAAAATCTGTCGCCAAATGGATGGAAACCGAGCTATGATACAATTAAGCAATATGGCCCGAGGGTTGTGGTATATGGCCAATGGCTAAGGGCGGTCCCTTGAACGACACAACACGGAGTGCCTGGACACAACCCTTAGCCGTGGTATATTGGCCATATATCACAAGCCCCAAGGTGCCTTATTGATATTATAAACTATTTACCAACAGAAATTAGAGCAGTAAAAATAAGTGTTTTGTCATACCAGTGGTATAAGGTCTGATACCACAGCTGTCAGCCAATCAGCATTTAGGGCTCAAACCACCCAGTTTATAATATGATCTAACCTAGCGATAGTAGGAGTGTATTTAATAACCTAGCTATAGTAGGAGTGTATTTAATATGATAACCTAGCTATAGTAGGAGTGTATTTAATATGATAACCTAGCTATTGTAGGAGTGTATTTAATAATCTATCCTCAGAGTTCGTTCTGTTAGGTGACCTAAACTGGTATATGCTTAACACTCCAGCAGTCCTACAATCTAAGCTAGATGCCCTCAATCTCACACAAATTGTCAAGGAACGCACCAGGTACAACCTCAAATCTGTAAACATGGGCACCCTCATAGATATTATCCTGACCAACTTGCCCTCCAAATACACCTCTGCTGTTTTCAATCAGGATCTCAGCAAACACTGCCTCATTGCCTGCATCCGCTATGGGTCTGCGGTCAATCAACCACCCCTCATAACTGTCAAACGCTTCCTAAAACACTTCTGCGAGCAGGCCTTTCTAATCGACCTGGCCCGGGTATCCTGGAAGGATATTGACCTCATCCCGTCAGTCGAGGATGCCTGGTCATTCTTTAAAAGTAATTTCCTCACCAGCTTAAACAAGCATGACCCTTTCAAAAAATGTAGAACTAAGAACAGATACAGCCCTTGGTTCACTCCAGACCTGACGGCCCTTGACCAGCACAAAAACATCCTGTGGCGGACTGCAATAGCATCGAATAGTCCCCGCGATATGCAACTGTTCAGGGAAGTCAGGAACCAATACATGCAGTCAGTCAGGAAAGCAAAGGCTAGCTTTTTCAAACAGAAGTTTGCATCCTGTAGCACTAACTCCAAAAGGTTTTGGGACACTGTAAAGTCCTTGGAGAACAATAGCACCTCCTCCCAGCTGCCCACTGCACTGAGGCTAGGTAACACGGTCACCACCGATAAATCCACAATAATCGAGAATTTCAATAAGCATTTCTCTACGGCTGGCCATGCTTTCCTTCTGGCTACCCCAACCCCGGCCAACGGCTCCGCAACCCCCGCAGCTTCTCATTCAGCCAAATCCAGATAGCAGATGTTCATAAAGAGCTGCAAAACCTGGACCCGTACAATCAGCTGGGCTAGACAATCTGGACCCTCTCTTTCTGAAATTATCCACCGCCATTGTTGCAACCCCTATTACCAGTCTGTTCAACCTCTCTTTCGTATTGTCCGAGATCCCTAAAGATTGGAAAGCTGCCGCGGTCATCCCCCTCTTCAAAGGGGGTGACACTCTAGACCCAAACTGTTATAGACCTATATCCATCCTGCCCTGCCTTTCTAAAGTCTTCGAAAGCCAAGTTAATAAACAGATTACTGACCATTTCGAATAACACCGTACCTTTTCCGCTGTGCTATCCGGTTTCCGAGCTGGTCACGGGTGCACCTCAGCCACGCTCAAGGTACTAAACGATATCATAACCGCCATCGATAAAAGACAGTACTGTGCAGCCGTCTTCATCGACCTGGCCAAGGCTTTCGACTCTGTCAATCACCGTATTCTTATCGGCAGACTCAAAAGCCTTGGTTTCTCAAGTGACTGCCTCGCCTGGTTCACCAACTACTTTGCAGACAGTTCAGTGTGTCAAATCGGAGGGCCTGTTGTCCGGACCTCTGGCAGTCTCTATGGGGGTACCACAGGGTTCAATTCTCGGGCCGACTCTTTTCTCTGTATATATCAACGATGTCGCTCTCGCTGCGGGTGATTCCCTGATCCACCTCTACGCAGACGACACCATTCTGTATACATCTGGCCCTTCTTTGGACACTGTGTTAACTAACCTCCAAACGAGCTTCAATGCCATACAACACTCCTTCCGTGGCCTCCAACTGCTCTTAAACGCTAGTAAAACCAAATGCATGCTTTTTAACCTGTCCACACCCGCCCGACTAGCATCACCACTCTGGACGGTTCCAAATTAGAATATGTGGACAACTACAAATACCTAGATGTCTGGCTAGACTGTAAACTCTCCTTCCAGACTCATATTAAACATCTCCAATCCAAAATGAAATCTAGAATCGGTTTCCTATTTTGCAACAAAGCCTCTTTCACTCATGCCGCCAAACATATCCTAGGAAAACTGACTATCCTCGACTTCGGCGATGTCATCTACAAAATAGCTTCCAATACTCTACCGAGCAAACTGGATGCAGTCTATCACAGTGCCATCCGTTTTGTTACCAAAGCTCCTTATACCACCCACCACTGTGACCTGTATGCTCTAGTCGGCTGGCCCTCGCTACATATTCGTCGCCAGACCCACTGGCTCCAGGTCATCTATAAGTCTATGCTAGGTAAAGCTCTGCCTTATCTCAGCTCACTGATCACAATAACAACACCCACCCGTAGCACGCGCTCCAGCAGGTATATCTCACTGGTCATCCCCAAAGCCAACACCTTTGGCCGACATTCCTTCCAGTTCTCTGCTGCCAGTGACTGGAACGAATTGCAAAAATCGCTGAAGCTGGAGACTTATATCTCCCTCACTAACTTTAAAAATCAGCTATCTGAGCAGCTAACCGATCTATGCAGCTGTACATAGCCCATCTGTAAATAGCCCACCCAATCTACCTACCTCATCCCCATATTGTTTTTATTTACTTTTCTTCTCTTTTGCACACCAGTATTTCTACTTGCACATCATCATCTGCTCATCTATCACTCCAGTGTTAATTTGCCAAATTGTAATTACTTCGCTACTATGGCCTATTTATTGCCTTACCTCCTCATGCCATTTGGCCAGCAGCATACCACTGCTGGCTTGCTTCTGAAGCTAAGCAGGGTTGGTCCTGGTCAGTCCCTGGATGGGAGACCAGATGCTGCTGGAAGTGGTGTTGGAGAGCCAGTAGGAGGCACTCTTTCCTCAGGTCTAAAAAAATATCCCAATACCCCAGGGCAGTGATTGGGGACATTGCCCTGTGTAGGGTGCTGTCTTTCGGATGGGATGTTGTCCTGACTCTCTGAGGTCATTAAAGATCCCATGGCACTTATTGTAAGAGTAGGGGTGTTAACCCTGGTGTCCTGGCTAACATCCCATGCTGTCCCTCATACCATCATGGTCACCTAATCATCCCCAGCTTACAATTGGCTCATTCATCCCTCTCCCCTGTAACTATTCCCCAGGTCGTTTCTGTAAATGAGAATGTGTTCTCAGTCAACTTACCTGGTAAAATAAAAAACACTGTATATAGACTTTTTTTCTCTTGTGTTATTGACTGTACGCTTATTCTATGTGTAACTCTGTGTTGTTGTTTGTGTCGCACTGCTTTGCTTTATCTTGGCCAGGGCGCAGTTGTAAATGAGAACTTGTTCTCAACTAGCTTACCTGGTTAAATAAAGGTGAAATAAAAATAAAAACCTAGCGCTAGTAGGAGTGTATTTAATAACCTAGCTATAGTAGGAGTGTATTTAATAACCTAGCTATAGTAGGAGTGTATTTAATAACCTAGCTATAGTAGGAGTGTATTTAATAACCTAGCTATAGTAGGAGTGTATTTAATATGATCTAACCTAGCTATAGTAGGAGTGTATTTAGTATGATATAACCTAGCTATAGTAAGAGTGTATTTAATAACCTAGATATAGTAGGAGCATATTTAATAACCTAGCTATGGTAGGAGTGTATTTAATATGATCTAACCTAGCGATAGTAGGAGTGTATTTAATAACCTAGCTATAGTAGGAGTGTATTTAATAACCTAGCTATAGTAGGAGTGTATTTAATATGATCTAACCTAGCTATAGTAGGAGTGTATTTAATAACCTAGCTATAGTAGGAGTGTATTTAATATGATCTAACCTAGCTAGTTTCATAGTTTGAAAGGAAATGTGCAGTTTTACTGGAAAAGTGTCTCTCAGATTTATTTTCAGAAACTCCGGGGAATGAAGTGAGTTTTGTAATGTTCTACTGTAGAAGCCTGTTTATTGTGTGTGTGCCAGTGGAGGCTGGTGGGAGGAACTATAGGAGGACGGGCTATTGTAATGGCTGCAATGGAATGGATTCAACATGTGGTTTCCATATGTTTGATACCGTTCCATTTATACCATTCCAGACATTTACAATGAGTCCGTCCTCCTATAGCTCCTCCCACCAACCTCTGGGGTGTGTTTGTCTGATTATGTGTTTGTGTGTGTGTGTGCTAAGATATAAGTGATAGTTATGTCTTCTCTAAGAAGACCGTAACATTACTGTGTGGAATTGCCCGTAATGTAACTTTTGGATTACTTAAACTCGGTAACAATCTGATTACTTTCAGTTACTTTTGGATTACTTTCCCCCCTTAAGAGGCATTAGAACTGGTGTAGGCAACCCTGTTCCTGGAGTGCTGCAGGATTTTGTTCCAACTAGGCAGCACACCTGACCAACTGAGCTAATTGATCAGTTCAGTGATTGCCTAAAAACATGAAGTGCTGCGGCACTCCAGGACCAGGGTTGGCTACCCCTGCATTAGAAGAAGACTAAAAGGATCCATCAAACGCATTTGGTGTGTCATCATAGTGGCCTCTGACTTGTGGTTAGACTTGCTCAGGTGGAACAAACTTAAACTTTCTCAGTTTTTCATTGCTGAATTGAATGTCCTTGAGAAAACAGAAAGGTGTCATAAGGAACAAGTGTCATCCAAGAAGTAATCATCTACAAAAATATGAACTCAACATGTAAAGTGCTGGTCCCATGTTTCATGCGCTAAAATAACAGATCCCAGAAATGTTCCATACGCCAAAAAGCTTATTTCTCTTAGGAGGAGTATTTTTGTCTGTAATAAAGCCCTTTTGTGGGGAAAAACTCATTCTGATTGGCTGGGCCTGGCTCCCCAATGGTTGGGTCAATGCCCTCCCTAGCCCACCCATGGCTACGCCCCTGCCCACTCATGTGAAATCCATAGATTAGGCTGCAGGGGTGGGCAATTACAGTCCTCAAGGACCTGATTGGGGTCACAGTTTTGCCCCAGCTAACACACCTGACTCCAATAATCACCTAATCATCATCTTCAGTTTAGAATGCAATTTGATTAATCAGCTGTGATTGCTAGGGATAGAGAAAAAGTGTGACACCAATCAAGCCCTCGAGGACTGGAGTTGCCCACCCCTGGTTAGGGTCTAATGAATTTATTTTGATTGACTGATTTCCTTATATCAACTGGAACTCAGCAAAACCTTTGAAATTGTTGAATGTTGCGTTTTATACTTTTGTTCAGTATAGTTCAATGTTTCCCAAACCCGGTCCGTGAGTACCCCCAACAGTACACAGTTTGTAGCCCTTGGTTTTAGCCCTTGACAAGCACACCTCATTTAACTCATTGAGGGCTTGATGATTAGTTGACAAATTGAGTCAGGTGTGCTTGTCCAGGGTTACAGTAAAAATGTGTACTGTTGGGGGTACTCACTGTTTGGGAAACACTAATCTAGTTTTTCAAAAGTATCTGTAATCTGATTACAATATTTTTGCTGGTAATGTAACTGATTACATTTTAGCTGATTACATGTAATCAGTTACTCCCCAACTCTGTGTGGAGGTGATTTGAGGAGTTTGGCCTCTTTATTCAGTGTTGTTTTCTGAAGTGGTGAACTGCATTCTAACCCCACGGACAATAATTCTCATAGATTGGATTCTTCTTGCGACTCTCTCTCTCTGTGTGTGTGTGTGTTAGTTTAGGAGCCATGCCTGGCCTTGTGTTTTCCAAGCAGTTGCCTTTGCTCACCTAAACTGATGGGAAATAGAAAGAGGAGAGAGAGATAAGGTCTGTGAGTGGCGCTATTGAGAGATACTCAGCTGGCATCATAACTATAACTATTCTCCTGGGTTATTGGACTCTGTCAGGCTCCCTGGGCTTTGCTTTGAGTGTGTGCCCTTGACTTTAGTCTAGCCTCATGCAATATTACATTCCCAACACACACATGCGTTCACACACATCTCACTTAAAGCGTCAATCAGCAGTAGGAACAATAACAAAGTGTCCTCCCCGTCCCTGTTTCGGTAAAAAGCTGAGGGATGGGGCTGGAGAAATGTAACCAAATGTTATTCATAGACAGAGACAGAGTTTTGGATGCAAAGACTGACCATCCATTATTTCAAAATTATCGTTCTAACCATGTTTTGAGACTATACAGTGTTTGTTTATGTTTACTTTGTTTACAAACATGGGAGTAAAACAAGCTTATATGTTGGGTACTGATGGGGTACAACAGTTGAACTAAGCTCTTGAAGCATTTATAAATTATATTCTTCAAGAATCACTGGGTACATATCATTAATTTATAAATCGAAAAATGTATGAAGCAACTGCTGATTGCCCCTTTATATAACACATATGGAATCATGTAGTAACCAAAAAAGTGTTAAACAAATCAAAATATATTTAATATTTTGAGATTCTTCAAAGTTGCCTTGATGACTGCTTTGCACACTCTTGGCATTCTCTCAGCCATCTTCATGAAGTAGTCACCTGGAATGCATTTCAATTAACAGGTGTGCCTTGTAAAAAGTTAATTTGTGGAATTTCTTTCTTAATGTTTTTGAGCCAATCAGTTGTTGTGACAAGGTAGGGGTGGTATACAGAAGATAGCCCTATTTGGTAAAATACCAATTCCATATTATGGCAAGAACAGCTCAAATAAGCAAAGAGAAATGACAGTCCATCATTACTTTAAGACATGAAGGTCCGTCAATCTGGAAAATTTCAAGAACTTTGAAAGTTTCTTCAATTGCGGTCGGCAAAAACCATCAACCGCTATGATGAAACTGGCTCTCATGAGGACCGCCACAGGAAAGGAAGACCCAAAGTTACCTCTGCTGCAGAGGATAAGTTAATTTGAGTTACCAGCCTCAGAAATTGCAGGCCAATTAGATGCTTCACAGAGTTCAAGTAACAGACACATCTCAACATGTCCTTTAGACTGAAGAGTCCAAATTTGAGATTTTTGGTTCCAACCGTCATGTATTTGTGAGATGCAGAGTAGGTGAACGGAAGATCTCTGCATGTGTGGTTCCCACCGTGAAGCATGGAGGAGGAGGTGTGCTGGTGCTTTGCTGG
This sequence comes from Brachymystax lenok tsinlingensis, assembly GCA_030435695.1. Taxonomy (NCBI): domain Eukaryota; kingdom Metazoa; phylum Chordata; class Actinopteri; order Salmoniformes; family Salmonidae; genus Brachymystax; species Brachymystax lenok. The sequence goes on from CM059810.1 coordinate 22,318,751, forward strand.
TGACACTGTCAGTGATTTATTTAGAATTCAAGGCACACTTAACCAGCATGGCTACCACAGAATTCTGCAGCGATACACCATCCCATTTGGTTTGCGCTTAATGGGACTATAATTTGTTTTTCAACAGGACAATGACCCAACACACCTCCAGGGTGTGTAAGGGCTATTTGACCAAGAAGGAGAGTGATGGAGTGCTGCATCAGATGACCTGGCCTCCACAATCACCCGACCTCAACCCAATTGAGATGGTTTGGGATAAGTTGGACCGCAGAGTGAAGGAAAATCAGCCAACAAGTGCTCAGCATATGTTGGAACTCCTTCAAGACTGTGAAAAAAGCATTCCAGGTGAAGCTGGTTGAGAGAATGCCAAGAGTGTGCAAAGCTGTCATCAAGGCAAAGGGTGGCTATTTGAAGAATCTCAAATATAAAATATATTTTGATTTGTTTAACACTTTTTTTGGTTACTACATGATTCCATATGTGTTATTTCATAGTGTTGATGTCTTCTATTATTCTACAATGTAGAAAATAGTAAAAATAAGAAAAACCCTTGAATGAGTAGGTGTGTCCAAACTTTTGACTGATACTGTAGGCCTATAGTCAGATTAGTGAATGATTGCAGGTATCCCTTCTGCATCACAATCTTTTGATGCTTTTTTCCTTTGTTGCTCAGGTTTGACCAGTAGAATATCAGTAAGGAGTTTCAATTATTTTTAGTTTGTGTGAAAATCGACATCTGACGTAGTGGACAAAAGCGACGCTAGAACAATCCCAGTGTTGTCAGTTTCTCTCCATGTCTCCTAACAATGGTTTCTCCACAGAGTATAGTTTCAATCAGCCTCTATCTCCCCTCTCATAACTAACTCCCCATCTTGGCCCAATCCTCACTTACACAGAAGCCTTTGTTTAGCTAAGATCCCCTCCTCTCCCCTCTTTCTCTCTCCATCTCCCTCTTTTCATTTTTCCCTTTTTGGTCTGGAATTGTAATTAGCACCCAGAACCACACTGGCGCCTAAAGACAGGACCATGAAAACCAAGCAAAAATCAGTCTCTGGGGCAGCTGTGTCTGTGTCCTCAACAACAAGCATATGGCAGAACCTTCTGGAATGTGCAAGACCGATTGGAGGATGTATTTTCCTCTTGTCCTCTCTCTCCCAACCCAACATTCTTTAAATGTGTCTCCTGCTCAGATCACATTGAAATTGGCTCCTGTCATTGGTGTGACCGTGTGATTCCGGCGTGTACATTCCTGTCAGGAGCAGGAAGGGTGAGGGGAGGGTGGCGAGGTGTCCCGACCCACCATCTTACGCACAGTGTCGATGTGACCTCATCTCGGAGGGGATCAAGCACATGCAATCTCAATATGTATTCACACACACACACACGCTCCTAAGCCTCACTCAGAAGTCCCCGGCCCAGGGCGTTTGGGGGGAGAGGCAGACACACATGCTCACACTGCTGCTGTGCCGGGAACTGAGGAGAAAACACAGACAACATATTCAGAGAAAAACACACACACACACACACATCTCAGGAGCGAGCTCCATGATAACAACAGATAGTCTTCTTAATTTTGGGTCATTTTTTGATTTTCTGAGAGAAACAGGATATCTGTAGAATGCAGTGTAGCCATACTCAGCGGCGGTTGAATGACTTCTGAAAGCATCTTGGCTTTATTAATGCCTCTGCTTTTCATCTTCCTTCAGTAGATGAGTTTTGAAATTCTAAACACACAGTATTCCTCCTCCTCCTCCTCCCTCACATGCTTCAGCCTGTATGAAAGACAAGGCCCAGGGGGTAGGGTTCCCCATGGAGGCGACCCAAGGATTCTGAACACCAAACACTTGTTCACACAGTGGCTTTGTGTGGCCAGATCAGCGTGACGCCCACAGGGCTTATAGCACCGTTAGCGCTCAGCGCCAGTGTTGGTTAGCTCACCACCGACACATCCACAGTGTCCTAGTATACAGGAGTGCTGCTGTAAGACTTCTCTCCTTGCCTAATTGGTGAATGAGTGATGGCATTTGAAGAGGAAGATGTATACCCTGATCCTGAATGGTGTGTGTCTGACTGGTGTAATTCCTCATGCTTGCTTAACCACAGACATATTATATACAGTAGTAACGTAACCCCCCCCCAATATTATTTTTTGAAATCTGCATATTCCGCAATCCGTAGATGATTGACATTCATTGAACAATAAGACCTTCTCTTTAGGAATGCTCCCACTAGGAATGCTCCCACCCCTAAACCAATCGACTAAAATCACGCATTCTTTGGCAGTCAGTTTCTTCCTCCCCTGAACTTTTTGGGGGCTGTTTTTCATAAGAATGCACAACATGCACCAACCTCTGTGGTGATGAAACCATGGAATCTTCCCGTTCTGGGTGGCTGTGTAACATAGTCCTCCTGGGTGCACATAAGTGCAAACAAACCCCAACCCAAAAGATTTGAGACATTCCATGAATGTAGATGGAATGTTTTCTCAAAACCCCTTAATTAATGTGAACAAGCGATGCGGTTCAGCGCACTTGATCACACTGTGTGTGCATGCACCGCCGAGGAGCGCGTGCACGGTTTAGTTAACAAAAAGAGCCTGATTTGAAATACATTTTGATGCTAATGACGCCCTGTAATTGGCAACTGTAGAGTTTAAGGGCACTCATTATGGACCGCCAAGCGGGGCTGCCTGCTTGTCAAGGAGTGTGTTTGTGTGTGTGTGTGTGTGTGTGTGTCGAATGGTGCAGAGTGAGCTCTAATCGTTCTGATACAACAGGCTGCACGTTGTGATATTGTTCTACAAGTGTAGGCCTTATTTCTGAAGAGGACTGAAGCAGACAAAACTGACAAGGCTTTTTCCTTTGAGGCTGTGCGGTGTTTTGGATTTTCAAGATTCCGTCCCTATTTCCCTATAAAGTGAACTGTTTTTGACCGGAGCCCATAGCATTGTTGATCCTGTTATGCTGTTATTTTTTTATTTAACTGTTATTTAACTATTAGTCATGAGGGTCTTATAAATAACTATCAGTGCATGAGTAGGTTGACCCAACAGCAACTATAAAAGTAACTGTTTGCAATACTCGGCATCAGGCTTCTGTTAACCGCTTTGATTTCATCACCACACTCATCAACAGTTGACATCTTTTGTTGTGTCTCTTATGACCAGCAATTCAGCTTTGCACTGTAGGTCTAGAGGAGAGGTGGCCTAGTCCCAGAACAGTTTGATCTGTTTGTACTGTCTTGGCCAGCAGTGGCAAACGCGTACAAGCAGATCTTGGACCAGGCTGTAGAGAGGCTGCTTCATTACATGATTGGCCTGGCTGCACGTCTCTTATGGTTGTTTGAAGGTGTCAAGGCGAGGTGCACTTTTACAGTATTGAACATGTAGAATATCAATATTTCATTTGACAAAATATTGCTGGCTGTTGTTTTTGCTCCAAGTTGGCTTGCAGAGAAACGCACTCCATTGGAGGACCTTTTGGAGCGGAATTTCTGTTAATTCTTGAACCTTCATGAATTCTGACATGCTTGGCAAAGGAGAAGAGCTCACAGACTTGTTCAGTCATGTTCTTCTAGCTGATTTCGTAGCTCATGTCTTAGTCTGTTGATCAGTCAGTGTGACTGATGATAGTGATGCAGGCCGTCGATCCATTTTCAGATGCTGCTTCTATCTTCCTGATGTGAAAGAAAGGAGACATATGGTACACAGGTTATAGATTACTCTCTGTCACAACGAGACCCCTCCTCTTCTGAAGAGCGAGAGAGAACGAGGGAACGACACAGAGGGAGAAACGTTGACACAACTAGAGAAAGATGGAGAAACGGAGCGAGAAAGCGGGAGAGAAGTGTGCTGCGGAAAACAACTGCCTAATTTATCCAGTCCGGTCACGTCTTCCTGCAAATGATGTTGCTTATTATCCCTATAAGCGCTCTATCACAGCCTTAAATCAGACTGAATTATGGGAGCACAGCCTTCGCCTGAATGTGACTGAGCAGCAGGGAGGGTGCAAGCCCATCAATACTATTTACCTCTCTCTCTCTATCCACCTCTACTATGTCATGTACCAGGACAGGAAAAACAAGTGTCATTTAGAGGCTTTCATGATAGAAAATAATATAATGACTTGTTGCTATATTATTGAGGAGGGTACACATCTAAACACCACTATCAGGCCAATGGATATGACCACTCAACCTCTTTTAGGCTATGGACTCAAAGTAAGGATGGGTAATACTCAGCAATTACTAGTTTTACAGCTGTAGTTTACATCTTCAATTACGGAACATTTCTTTTAATCAAACCTTTATTTAACTAGACAAGTCAGTTAAAAACAAATTCTTATTTACAATGACGGCCTACCAAAAGGCCTCCTTTATATTTATTTCACCTTTATTTAACCAGGTAGGCCAGTTGAGAACAAGTTCTCATTTACAACTGCGACCTGGCAAAGATAAAGCAAAGCAGTGCGACACAAACAACAACATAGAGTTACACAAACAAATGTACAGTCAATGACACAATATAAAAATCTATGTACAGTGTGTGCAAATGTAGAAGATTAGGGAGGTAAAGCAATAAAGAGGCGAAATAATTACAATTTAGCATTAACACTGGAGTGATAGATGTGCAGATGATGATGTGCAAGTAGAGATACTGGGGTGCAAAAAGAAAAATAACAATATGGGGATGAGGTAGTTGGGTGTGCTATTTACAGATTGGCTGTGTACAGGTACAGTGATCGGTAATCTGCTCTGACAGCTGATGCTTAAAGTTAGAGAGGGAGATATAAGTCTCCAGCTTCAGTGATTTTTTTGCAATTCGTTCCAGCCATTGGCAGCAGAGAACTGGGAGGAAATGCGGCCAAAAAAGGTGTTGTCTTTGGGGGATGACCAGTGAGATATACCTGCTGGAGCGCGTGCTACGGGTTGGTGTTGCTATGGTGACCAGTGAGCTGAGATAAGGCGGGGCTTTACCTAGCAAAGATTTATAGACATCTCCTGCGGGGATGGGATTAAAAATAAGAAATATATTAAATAAAAATATACTACAAAACATGGTTACATGTGTAACGTCTGCTTCCAACTCACACTCTCAAACACATAAATCCCCTGAACGCAGCTCACACTCTCAAACACGTATAGTTGCAGTCAGAAGTTTACATACACCTTAGCCAAATACATTTAAACTCAGTTTTTCACAATTCCTGACATTTAATCCTTGTAAAAATTCCTAGTTTTAAGTCAGTTAGGATCACCTCTTTATTTTAAGAATGTGAAATGTCAGAATAATAGTAGAGAGAAGGATTTATTTCAGCTTTTATTTCTTTCATCACATTCCCAGTGGGTCAGAAGTTTACATACACTCAATTAGTATTTGGTAGCATTGCATTTAAATTGTGTCGGATAGCCTTCCACAAGCTTCCCACAATAAGTTGGGTGAATTTTGGCCCATTCCTCCTGACAGAGCTGGTGTAACTGATTAAGGTTTGTAGGCCTCCTTGATCGCATACGTTTTTTCAGTTCTGCCCACAAATTTTCTATAGGATTGCGGTCAGTGCTTTGATGGCCACTCCAATACCTTGACTTTATTGCCCTTAAGCCATTTTGCCACAACTTTGAAAGTATGCTTGGGGTCATTGTCCATTTGGAAGACCCATTTGCGACCAAGCTTTAACTTCCTGACTGATGTCTTGAGATGTTGCTTCAATATATCCACATAATTTTCCTCCCTCATGATGCCATCTATTTTGTGATGTGCACCAGTCCCTCCTGCAGCAAAGCACCCCCACAACACAATGCTGCCACCCCGTGCTTCACGGTTGGGATGGTGTTCTTCGGCTTGCAAGCCTCCCCCTTTTTCCTCCAAACATAACGATGGTCATTATGGCCAAACAGTTCTATTTTTGTTTTATCAGACCGGAGAACATTTCTCCAAAAAGTACGATCTTTGTCCCCATGTGCAGTTGCAAACTACACTTTTCGCACCAAAGTACGTTCATCTCTAGGAGACAGAACGCGTCTCCTTCCTGAGCAGTATGACAGTTGCGTGGTCCCATGGTGTTTATACTTGCGTACTATTGTTTGCACAAATTTGTGTAGTGGTTGAAAAACGAGTTTTAATGACTCCAACCTAAGTGTATGTAAACTTCCGACTTCAACTGTAGATCCCCTGAACGCAGCTCACTCTCCAGATCCCAATCATCTGAATTCTGATCACCTGTTCACACACCTGTATGTCATTTACACACACTATTTAGTTCAGTTCTTTGCACCCTATCATTGTGAGATATTGTTTGTTTCGATACACATTCTATTCGGAGCGCTGTTTATTTCCATGTTAGTCCTCCTGTATATTGTAGTTTTTGGCCATCCTCACTTTTGCCTATCAGATTTCCTGTCATCAACCTCTTGCCTGATCTCTCAGACTACGGTATTAGCCTTTTTCTCTGCCTGTACTGTTACCTTTTTGGATTCCCTGTGAATGACCTTCTGCCTGGCCCTGGACCCAGCTACCTGCCTCCTCCTGTGGTCCTTTACTGAATTAACACCTGCTGCGCCCTGCGCTTGAAACCAGTGCTCTGTCTCCCATCATACTCATTACAACATGATTTGACTGTCTTGGTAACTGGCCCCATATCCTGTCCTCCCCGATAGTCATTACACTGCACTTCTCCACCTCACCTCACCCACTCCCTTCCCCCTCCAACCTTGTCTTCTGATCATCTGTCTGTCCCTCAAGCCATTCTATTCCATTCCATGATAGATACTACCCATCTCCCCTTCTCCTCTATGTACCAGCACTCTAATTGCAGTAATTTGGGCTTATTCAAGGATGAGATACAGTACACTGCCATAAACTTGTCAGCACATATTGCAATGCTGGAGAGATGAGCAGGGGGAGAAAGTGTCGTTCCTCCTCCCCCATTCCTCACCCGTGCCTCACCGAGCCTTCTTCTGTCTAATGGCGCTCAATTTCATATGGCCATTTCATCAAAGCAATCTAGAGGAAAAAGAAACGCACACCTATTTAGGCGAGGTGCTGGCTGGCGGAGTGGAAAACTTGAAAAGAAAGGAGAGCCGCACACTCTAGGAGCTCAGATGCAAAAATGTAATGTCCAATGTTTCGACAGGCAAGCTGTCTTCATCAGGGTATAATCACAAACACTGCAAGGTGACTCGTTTACATAGTGTCAAAAGACACACACACACACACAGATGTGCTTTTTGGAAGCAAACCACTCGATCCCGTCTCTGCGTTATATTGGCATCGAACATGTGACCTCGATAATTTATTGTTAAAATGAGAGGCTGCCTGGATCTTTAATTTAAAGACCTTTGCTCCCTACGGTTTCAACCTAGACTTTGATCTGAAGCCATTCTTGTGATTGTTGTGACTGCCATTGTAATTGTTTGCAGGCTTATGTAGCCCAAGTTGAATCTATAATCGTATACTATTAATTTTTGTTTTTTTGTATGTTGTTCTTTGTATGCCATTTTAATATTTGAGAAGTAACCAATGATATTAGGCCACACTTTGCCATGATTGCATTTCATCAAAGCAGCCAGCAAGGGTCTTACATTAATGTACATTGGCTTTGACATTGCTTTTTGAGGAAACAGCTTTTTGTCACTGTGGAAGAAAAAATACCCAGTTTGATCTTGACCACATCGGAGAGAGCAGACCAAATATATTACCCATGGGCAATTTCACCGTAATGGAATTAAACTTTTATTTCACTTTAAAATGTATGCCAAACAAAAACCATTGATTTCAACATTTAATAAGCCAGACAACTCTATGCACAAGGGCTACTTTTACCAAATTCTACTGAAAAATGTACAATAACGAATTTAGTGTAAGAACTGTGCTAATGCAAACTTTGGTAACAGAATTCCGATAAAATCTCCCTCAGGTTTTTATCTGCTACCACGTTTCCCACCTGGGGTGTCGGGTATGACATGGTACCTTGAGTTTGAAAATATCTCTTTCGGTTATTGAATTTAAAGTAAGCGAATGGATTAGATTAGATCATGGGTCCCTGATCTGTACTACACAGAAATGCATAATTATGGTTATGAATGTTATTCTGCTTCACAAGTTTGGACATCACAGCAGAGTACAGTAGAATTTAGCACAGTACAGTAGAGTATAGGTCAGTACAGTATAATATACTGTAATCTACGGTACTTTACTGTACTTTACTGTACTGTACTGTATTGTACTATACTATACTATAGTATACTGTGCTGTACTGTGCTATCCAAACTTTTGAAACATACGTCTGTGATGGGGGGGGAGGACAGACACAGCAGGGGTTCAAACTGTAGAACCCAGTTCCTACATTTGAATAAAAAAAAATTATTGGAGAATATAACACATTAGATCTGGTAAAAGATAATACAAAGAAAAAAAATATGCATCTTTTTTTTTTTGTACCATCATCTTTGAAATGCAAGAGAAAGCCATAATGTACTATTCCAGCCCAGGTGCAATTTAGATTTTGACCACTAGATGGCAGCAGTGTATGTGCAAAGTTTTAGACTGATCCAATGAACCATTGCATATCTGTTCAAAATGATGTATCAAGACTGCCCAAATATGCCTAATTGGTTTATTAATACATTTTCAAGTTCATAATTGTGCACTCTCTTCAAACAATAGCATGGTATTCTTTCACGGTAATAGCTACTGTAAATTGGACAGTGCAGTTAGATTAACAAGAATTGAAGCTTTCAGCCCATATCACATATGTCTATGTCCTGGGAATTAATTTTTGTTTCTTACAACCTCATGCTAATCACATTAGCTTACGTTAGCTCAACCGTACCGCGGGGGGGACACTGATCTCATAGGTGTTAAACTTACAGAAGGTAAACAATTTATCCCAAACTAAATATAAGTCTTGGCAGGGGACTTTACGTCAACATTATTGGGTTTTGATGTATTTCTGATACCTTTTAAAACTTTTTCTGGTATATGTTTTCTAAGACAATGTTTCCATCTGTTTATCCAGAAATCAAAATCTTTACTTATGCCCCAAAACATTGTGGGAAAATGGTTGAAAAATCTATGCCTTACTTTCCCAAAAATATATAGACTCTAAGCTTCATTTGACACCCAATTTCATAATCCTATGAACTTCACATATTGGTGCTCATGGGTCCTGTTAGATGGAAATGCCCCCATGCACTGTAAGAGATCCCTTTGAAAAAGGAATCTGATTTCCTTCTCCATGGCTGAAAAAGGCCCGTTCAGTAGTAATCCCCCTCGGGAGGTACTTTAGCTCAAAGTCCTGTTTTAACTGTCCACTGAGGCTCCTGCCCTCCCTGATTTTCCCTGCCGGAGTGTGTGAGTGTGTGCATGTGGTGGTGGTGGTGGTGGTGGTAGTAGTAGCCAGGTCCATGCCTGGACACTGAGAATACATTAAGAAGCCGCTCAATCATACTGTACGCTGAGGCTTTATCAAAGGTATCCTGCTGGACAGGGCAGAATCAATTTAGAACCATGCGGCTGGAATTATATCCCTGAGTGAGAGATAACGGGATGAAGGGAGAAGGGAGAGAGTGAGAGGGGTGAAGAGAGATGGCGATAAAGAGCGAGCGATAGGGAACCTTTCAGTGTATCCTGTCAGATGATGTCTGGGGTTGCGGTTCTTCTTTGTGGGCCGTGGAAATTGGGAGGTCCCGGTTGCTTTTATCAGGCCAGTGTCTCTGTGATGGATCCTTGCCCCAGGTCGCCCCCGCTACGCAACACAAAACGCCATTCTCCATCTTGAAAGGGAATTCAGTTTGAGGCACTGTGGCGGGACTTTGGTTCTGTGGTACACACACACACACACACACACACACACACACACACACACACTGACAAACTAGCACACAAACCATTGCATATACAGTGGGGCAAAAAGGTATTTAGTCAGCCACCAATTGTGCAAGTTCTCCAACTTAAAAAGATGAGAGAGGCCTGTAATTTTCATCATAGGTACACTTCAACTATGACAGACAAAATGAGGAAAAGAAATCCAGAAAATCACATTGTAGGATTTTTAATGAATTTATTTGCAAATTATGGTGGAAAATAAGTATTTGGTCACATACAAACAAGCAAGATTTCTGGCTCTCACAGACCTGTAACTTCTTCTTTAAGAGGCTCCTCTGTCCTCCACTCGTTACCTGTATTAATGGCACCTGTTTGAACTTGTTATCAGTATAAAAGACACCTGTCCACAACCTCAAACAGTCACACTCCAAACTCCACTATGGCCAAGACCAAAGAGCTGTCAAAGGACACCAGAAACAAAATTGTAGACCTGCACCAGGTTGGGAAGACTGAATCTGCAATAGGTAAGCAGCTTGGTTTGAAGAAATCAACTGTGGGAGCAATTATTAGGAAATGGAAGACATACAAGACCACTGATAATCTTCCTCGATCTGGGGCTCCACGCAACGGTGAGCAAAAATCCCAGAACCACACGGGGGGACCTAGTGAATGACCTGCAGAGAGCTGGGACCAAAGTAACAAAGCCTGCCATCAGTAACACACTACGCCGCCAGGGACTCAAATCCTGCAGTGCCAGACGTGTCCCCCTGCTTAAGCCAGTACATGTTCAGGCCCGTCTGAAGTTTGCTAGAGAGCATTTGGATGATCCAGATGAGGATTGGGAGAATGTCATATGGTCAGATGAAACCAAAATATAACTTTTTGGTAAAAACTCAACTCGTCGTGTTTGGAGGACAAAGAATGCTGAGTTGCATCCAAAGAACACCATACCTACTGTGAAGCATGGGGGTGGAAACATCATGCTTTGGGGCTGTTTTTCTGCAAAGGGACCAGGACGACTGATCCGTGTAAAGGAAAGAATGAATGGGGCCATGTATCGTGAGATTTTGAGTGAAAACCTCCTTCCATCAGCAAGGGCATTGAAGATGAAACGTGGCTGGGTCTTTCAGCATGACAATGATGCCAAACACACCGCCTGGGCAACGAAGGAGTGGCTTTCAGAAGAAGCATTTCAAGGTCCTGGAGTGGCCTAGCCAGTCTCCAGATCTCAACCCCATAGAAAATCTTTGGAGGGAGTTGAAAGTCCGTGTTGCCCAGCGACAGTCCCAAAACATCACTGCTCTAGAGGAGATCTGCATGGAGGAATGGGCCAAAATACCAGCAACAGTGTGTGAACCTTGTGAAGACTTACAGAAAACGTTTGACCTCTGTCATTGCCAACAAAGGGTATATAACAAAGTATTGAGATAAACTTTTGTTATTGACCAAATACTTATTTTCCACCAAAATTTGCAAATAAATAAATTAAAAATCCTACAATGTGATTTTCTGGATTTCTTTTTCTCATTTCGTCTGTCATAGTTGAAGTGTACCTATGATGAAAATTACAGGCCTCTCTCATCTTTTTAAGTTGGAGAACTTGCACAATTGGTGGCTGACTAAATACTTTTTTTGCCCCACTGTAGATGGCTGTGCATATTCATATGAGGCACCAAATGTAATTCTGATTAAATCACTACAGCTGAATGCTGACTATCCTTATTGTTATTGGTCTGAATGCTGTCTTCTGTTATTGCTATTGGTTGAGGAGGTAAGGAAGTAGCTGTAGTGCCTGTTTGTTTGGATGAGTGGACATTAAAGGTGGGAGGCATGGTGCTAAATGACATCTCCACAGTCTTCCCATGATTCCAGCACCCTAAGTGGGATACAACTCACTCTCCAACACCCCTCCAACCAACCATCTCCCCAGGCCCTGGATAACTAGGAGGGGGACAAGAGTGAGAGGGGAGTGGTAGAAGGGCTAAGGGGTTGTGTGACACCTCGGTTGGTGCATTAGCCACATCACACGTGTTCCCCCTAACCAGCCGTACTTATTGCTGCTAGATAAATTGTTTTCATCGCTGGCATGAACTGGAGGAGTGCATTTTAAACAGACTTGGTATGTTTCCCATTCCAGAGACAGATGAAGCAGCTCTGTCTCCGTGACTGTGTGTGCGTGTGCTGGCAGCGAGTACAGCATGATTGAGTTATTTAAGATCTCATTCCGAGCAACATTTCCATGTGTACTCTCCCTCTCCATTGATGTGCTGGCGGGATGGGAGAGTCACCGGCATCTCCTCCCCCCTCCTCCACTCTGCTCCCACATTGATAGTAATAAGAGATGACACGCTGGGAATCAAGGTCTCGACTCGGCCTTCAAATGAACAGACACACACGCTCCTAGTACACACTCAGGGCCAAATGAGGTGCAGGTTCAGTACTGATCATTTATCTCCCTGTGATTAAGACTGAGCAATTTCACTTAGAGATGGACTGGAAGTGTGTGTATGCGTGCTTGCGTGTGTGTAGCGTTACAGGAGCCAAACCCCTTCCTCTTCACCCTGGTGAAAACATTAAGGGAAACGTTCCTCTGCAACTGCAGAAACCAAGACTATAATCTTAGGCTAACACTGTGAAGGCCGCAAGGCCATAGCCGTGGGAAGTAGGGGGTGCTGAGGGTGCTGCAGCACCCACTGAATAAAACTGAATATTTTTTAAATAAATTTCACAAAAGTTGTGTATTACTAGTATTAGAGGACTGAAATAGACTGTCCAAAAAAAAACAATTCAGCATCTCCGCTTTAGCCAAAAAGGTAGTTGTATAATTAAGAACAACATCTTGCAGGACTTAATAGTTGGAATTGTAAGAGTTGTTTCCCTGTCCCTATCTCTGCAATTGTTGTTCTAATGGGATCCAGAAAGAACAAAACCCTGTCCTCAAACATTTAGGTTTGTTATGAGCAAAGACACAAAACATCCACATCAAATTAAATATTTGTCTTGATCAATTAACATGGAAAACAACCAATTTTTATGCAGTATTAATTTACCATACTTACAAACCACTTTATGTAAGTGTACATTAATGTATTGTACATAGGCTGGTCGTCTATGTTTGTACCTGTAGACTTTACATCACCATGAAGAAAAACAATGCACAATCCAGTAATGAAGTGCATTGAGACATCAAGTGGTTTGTGATGATCAGTTGGTAGAGCATGGTGCTTGCAATGCCAGGGTTAGGGGTTTGATTCCCACGGGGGACCAGTACAAAAAGGTATGAACATGGATGCACTCACTACTGTACGTTGTTCTGGATAAGAGTGTCTATTAAAATGGAAAAGGAATGAATAGACAGTTTTCAGTTTTCACATAGAAATAAGTTGCATTTGCAAAGTATTTCAAGAAACTGGAAAACATATAGTAAGCAAGTGTTTTTATATTCCACAAGTATTATCAGATTAACTGTTTTGTACAAATAATTATCAGACTCAAGTTACAAATTCTGGTAAACACTGAAATACATTTAGTAAAAAACAAATCACAAAAGTAGTGCACTGGGCCTTTCCTAGTCCTGTATTAGCAGACCGATATACAGTAGACGTCTTCAACGCGGGCAAACATGTTTAATTCTGCACCCCCAAACTACTTCCTGCGGCTATGCGCAGGGCAGAGCGACATTAAGCAGACTGCTGAATGCCACAGGGGCAGAGTGACATTACAGTGACTGGTGCACGCTGCAGGATACAGTGACATTACACAGATGCTAAACGCCACAGGGCAGAGTGACATTACAGAGACTGGTGCACACTGCAGGGCACAGTGACATTACACAGATGCTAAACGCCACAGGGCAGAGTGACATTACAGAGACTGGTGCACGCTGCAGGACACAGTGAAATTACACAGACTGCTGAACGCCACAGGGCAGAGTGACATTACAGAGACTGGTGCATACTGCAGGGCACAGTGACATTACACAGACTGCTGAACGCCACAGGGCAGAGTGACATTACAGAGACTGGTGCATACTGCAGGGCACAGTGACATTACACAGACTGCTGAAAGCCACAGGGCAGAGTGACATTACAGACTGCTTGTCTAAGCTACAGGACTGTTTTGCTAGCACAGACTGGAATATGTTCCGGGATTCATCCAATGGCATTGAGGAGTTTACCACTGTCATTGGCTTAATAATAAGTGCATTGACGACGTCGTCCCCACAGTGACCATACGTATAAATCCCAACCAGAAGCCATGGATTACAGACAACATCCGCACTGAGCTAAAAGTTAGAGCTGCCGCTTTCATGGAGCGAGACATTAATCCGGATGCTTATAAGAAATCTCTCTACGCCCTCCGACACACTATCAAACAGAAAAAGTGCCAGTACAGGCCCAAGATCGAATCCTACTACAGATCCACAGATGACGAAGTCTCTAATCACTGCCCTTCCCCATCTGGACAAAAATAACACCCACGTCAGAATGCTGATCCAGAGCATCCCAAACACCATAGTGCCCTCCAAGCTCAACACCAAGCTAAGGACCCTGGGACCGAACACCTCTCTCTGCAACCTCTCCCTCAACATCATCAAGACAAAGGAGCCGATCGTGGACTACAGGAAACGGAGGGCCGAGCACGCCCCCATTCACCTCGACAGAGCTGTAGTGGAGCAGGTCGAGAGATTTAAGTTCTTCGGTGTCCACATCACTAATGAATTATCATCGTCCACACACACCAACAGTCGTGAAGAGGACACAACAATGCTTCTTCTCCATCAGTAGGCTGAAAAGATTCAACATGGGCCCACAGATCCTCAAAAGGTTATACAGCTGCACCTTGACTGGCTGCATGACCGCTTTGATTTAGATTTGGGAACTCTCTTATTGGTCTATTAACTACAACAATATAAACACAACATGTAAAGTGTTGGTCCCATGTTTCATGAGCTGAAATAAATGATCCCAGAAATGTTCCATATGCACAAAAATATTATTTCTCTAACATTTTGCACACACATTTGTTAAATTCCTGTTAGTGAGCATTTTTCATTTGCTAAGATAATCCATCCTCCTGACAGGAGTGGCATATCAAGAAGCTGATTAAACATAATGATCATTGCACAGGTGCACCTTGTGCTGGGGACAATAAAAGGCCAGTCTAAAATGTGCACATATGTCTCAAGTTTTGAGGGGAGTGAGCAATTGACATGCTGACTGCAGGAATGTCCACCAGAGATGTTGCCAGAGAATTTAATGTTCATTTCTACCATAAGTTACCTCCAACGTCGTTTTAGAGAATTTGGAAGTATGTCCAAACAGGCCTCACAACCGCAGACGCAGATCACGTGGACCCACACCAGCCCAGGACATCTACATCCAGCTTCTTCACCTGCAGGATCATTTGAGTCCAGCCACCCGGACAGCTGATGAAACTGGGTTTGCACAACTGAAGAATTTCTGCACAAACTGTCAGAAACTGTCTCAGGGAAGCTCATCTGCGTGCCTGTTGTCCTCACCAGGGTCTTGATCTGACTGCAGTTTGGCGTCGTAACAGACTTCAGTGGGCAAATTCTCACCATCGATGGCCACTGGCATGCTGAAGAAGTGTGCTCTTCACAGATTCATCCCAGGATTCAACTTTACGGGCAGATGGCAGACTTAAAAAAATAATAATAATTAAGTTAGTTAAGAACAAATTCTTATTTACAATGACGGCCTACCCCGGCCAAACCCGGACGACACTGGGCTAATTGTGCGCCGCCCTATGGGACTCCCAATCACGGCCGGATGTGATACAGACAGCGTGTATGGCGTCATGTGGGTGAGCGGTTTGCTGATGTCAACGTTGTGAACAGTGTCCCATGGTGGCGATGGGGTTATGGTACGGGCAGGCATAAGCTACGGACAACACACACAATAGCATTTTATCGATGGCAATTTGAATGCACAGCGATAGCGTGACAAGATCCTGAGGCCCATTGTCGTGCCATTCATCTGCCGCCATCACCTCATGTTTCAGCATGATAATTGCCTCCCCCATGTCGCAAGGATCTGCCCACCATTCCTGGAAGCTGAACATTTCCCAGTTCTTTCATGATTTTAGGGGCAAGGCCATTTGGCCTTCTAGAGGTGCCCAATCGACTAGAGCACCAAGGCCATCTGCCAGGGCACCGAGGCCATCTGCCAGGGCACCGAGGCCATCTGCTAGGGCACCAAGGCCAATAACCAAAATAGCAAATTAAATTGATTTGAAAACCGAAAACCTCTAGCTATTCTGATATGAAAAACATAAGTGTATGTAAATGTACATAAATATTTAACCTACATGCCAAAGTGTAAGTGATAGCCTATGCGTATTGGCTACAGTCTGTCATGTCCAGACCGATGCTGACAGGAGGGAGGTACCTAAAAATTTTGCAAAAATGTAATGAGACCTTTATTGATATGTATTATAAGCTAAACACCAGTCATGTTTACCAAAAATAATGTAGGTTGGATAATTAATATTCATGTCTGAAGGCTTGATTCTGGCATACTCCAGTCACTTTCCTTTCAGATAGGAGAGAAAGGCCCGTAACCTGTTGTGCATCACAACATCACCCACCTTGCAATCTGAACGGAGGCAGTCAACATTTTGAAACTATTTAACCATAAAGGTAATTGAATTGTTTATCATTTTATGAGTCAAATCTTACCGTGTTCTGACCGTAGGAACATTAAGGGGATTATTTTATCAACATTTCCTCAGCTGCCATTAAAACCAGTATTTCTCTCATGTTCTCAACTTTCTTTCATTATCCAGAAAAAGACACAATCCTAGTCCTATTAATAACCTATGTGTTGTGCTTTGGAGAACGGTGTTTTTCTGCTAATTGCATTTTGGAACATTCACGCTTATAGCCTACTGCCGCGTGGGCATTGCTGCGCTTATAATTTGAAGAAATAGCATAATAGTTTATCAACATTTTAAACACTCTGATCTTTTGCATCAGCTTTATTGCTTTTAAAATGTTTTTCAAAATGTCTTATTGTTTTTTAAATGTTTTTGGATTATTGTTTTTGTAGTTGTATTAATTTGGGATCTATTGTCCCAGGCAGTCAACATTTTGAAACTATTTAACCATAAAGGTAATTGAATTGTTTATCATTTTATGAGTCAAATCTTACCGTGTTTTTCAAAATGTCTTATTGTTTTTTAAATGTTTTTGGATTATTGTTTTTGTAGTTGTATTAATTTGGGATCTATTGTCCCAGGCAGTCAACATTTTGAAACTATTTAACCATAAAGGTAATTGAATTGTTTATCATTTTATGAGTCAAATCTTACCGTGTTCTGACCGTAGGAACATTAAGGGGATTATTTTATCAACATTTCCTCAGCTGCCATTAAAACCAGTATTTCTCTCATGTTCTCAACTTTCTTTCATTATCCAGAAAAAAAAGACACAATCCTAGTCCTATTAATAACCTATGTGTTGTGCTTTGGAGAACGGTGTTTTTCTGCTAATTGCATTTTGGAACATTCACGCTTATAGCCTACTGCCGCGTGGGCATTGCTGCGCTTATAATTTGAAGAAATAGCATAATAGTTTATCAACATTTTAAACACTCTGATCTTTTGCATCAGCTTTATTGCTTTTAAAATGTTTTTCAAAATGTCTTATTGTTTTTTAAATGTTTTTGGATTATTGTTTTTGTAGTTGTATTAATTTGGGATCTATTGTCCCAGAGTCTGTTTTTACTTTCTTGCACAGAACATCAAGAAGGACTCCTCAGTTGCATCCATGATGTGTCTGCAGCCCAGACAGGGACGTTGGACCATCGAAGAGGTCTACATTGATTTGGGGTTCACTTATATTGGGAGTAGTGCCTTTCCTCAGCCACAGTGTGTTATATGTGCAAAAGTACACATATGTGCAAAAATCTCACAACTCAATGAAACCTTCACTCTTGCACAGACATTTAGAAACAAAACATGCCAATTTGAGAAATAAGCCAATGGAGTTTTTTGGGCGAGAATTTAGACAACTTTCGAGTAGTAAGACATGTATAAAAGCAACAGATACCATTAATAAGAAGGGGCTAGAGGAGTCTTATATGGTGAGCTACCGAGTGGCTAGGACAGGCAAGCCCCATACTATTGTGGAGGACTTCATTCTTCCTGCTGCTGTGGATATGGCTGAAACAATGCTGGGGGAAAAGGCCTGTGACGTCCAGGCCTGAGAAGACAGGCTGGCGTGTTTAGTTTTGTTTTGGTGTAGGGTTTTTTCTGTTCTAGGTTCTCTATTTCTATGTTGGGGTAATGGTTCCCAATTAGAGGCAGCTGAGTGTCGTTACCTCTAATTGGGAACCATATATATGTTTGTAGTTTGCACTAGGGGTTTGTGGGTTATTGTTTGTTCATTAGCTTTGTTTTGTGTGACTTGTTATGGTCAACGTTACGGTCTTCGTTCGTTTTGTTGTTTTTGTCCCAGTTACGTTACTTAATAAAGAATGTATACTGGATACCTCGCTGCGCCTTGGTCTGTCCCTTCAGGAGATCGTGACAAGGCCAAAAGAACTATACACACAATGCCTTCATCAAACAACACTGCTTCACGACGCATCAGTGACATGGCAGGAGATGTTTTGAAACAATTACTGCTTCGCATACAAGCCAGTGAATTCTGCGTGTTACAGCTGGATGAGTCAACAGACATCCTCTTCTGAAAACCACTGGAAACCAGGACAACAGGAAGGGATATTTTTAAAGTACTGGACAGCTTTGTGACATCAAATGGACTTTGGTGGTCAAGATGTGTTTATCTGTACTGATGGCGAAAAGCCATAACAGGGAGACATAGTGCAGTGATAACACGCGTGCAAGCAGTTGCTCCCGACGCCACTTGGGTACACTGCAGCATCCACCGAGAGGCTCTTGCTGCCAAGGGAATGCCTGACAGCTTGAAAGACGTTTTGGACACTACAGTGAAAATGGTTAACTTTGTTAATGCAAGGTCCCTGAACTCTCGTGTATTTTCTGCACTATGCAATGATATGGGCAGCGACCATGTAACGCTTTTACAACTTACAGAAGTGTGCTGGTTAGGGGCAAAGTATTGACATGCTTTTTTTGATTGAGAGACGAGCTTAAAGTTTTCTTTTGCTGAACATAATTTTCACTTGTCTGACCGATTGCATGATGACGAGTTTTTCACACAACTGGCCTATCTGGGTGATGTTTTTTCTCACTTGAATTATCTGAATCTAGGATTACAGAGACTCTCCGCAACTATTTTCAATGTGCGGGACAAAATTGAGGCTATGATTAAGAAGTTGGAGCTCTTCTGTCTGCATTAACAAGGACAACACAGAGGTCTTTCCATCATTGTATAATTTTTTTGTGTGGAAATGAACTCTAGCTTACGGACAATGTCAAATCTGATATAGCGAAGCACCTGAGTGAGCTGGGTGTGCAATTACGCAAGTACTTTCCCGAAACAGACGAAACAAACAACTGGATTCATTATCCCTTTCATGCCCTGCCTCCAGTCCACTTAATGATATCTGAACAAGAGAGCCTCATCGAAATTGCAACAAAATTGAAAATTTTATTTCATCAGAAGCCACTGACATATTTCTGGAGACGGCTATGCTCAGAGTTTCTTGCCTTGGCAAATCGCGCTGTTAAGACACTGATGCCCTTTGCAACCATGTACCTATGTGAGAGTGGATTCTCGGCCCTTACTAGCATGAAAACTAAATACAGGAACAGACTGTGTGTGGAAAATTTAAGACTGAGACTCTCTCCAATACAACCCAACATTGCAGAGTTATGGGCATCCTTTCAAGCACACCCTTCTCATTAACCTGTGGTGAGTTATTCACAATTTTTTACGAACAAATAAGGTTTTATATGTAAGATGGCTAAATAAAGAGCAAAATTATGGATTATTATATCATTATTTGTGCCCTGGTTCTTATAAGTGCTCTTTGTCACTTCCCACGAGCCGGGTTGTGACAAACTCACACACATTATAAATGTATCGTATAGTGTGTGTGTGTGTGTGTGTGTGTGTGTGTGGCAGGCTTACAATGATGGCAAAAAACAATGTTTGAGAGGGCGCTGACCCTGGTGCTAGAAGGGGGAACGCAGCTGGAGGTTGAATGTTTGATGGGGTACGGGACTATAAAAAGTTTGTGAACCACTGCTCTGGATCGATGTATATGACAGCGTGTTCCAGTTCCCGCCAATATTCAGCAACTTCGCACAGCCATTGAAGAAGAGTGGGACAACATTCTACAGGCCACAAACAGCCTGATATCAACTCTATGTGAAGGAGATGTCGTGCTGCATGAGGCAAATGGTGGTCACACCAGATACTGACTGGTTTTCTGATACACACCCCTACTTTTTTTTAAGGCATCTGTGACCAACAGATGAACATCTGTATTCCCAGTCATGTGAAATCCATAGATTAGGGCCTAATGAATTTGTTTCAGTTTACTGTTTTCCTTATATGAACTCTAACTCAGTAAAAAATGTAATAAAATGTAATATTGTTGCGTGTTGCAATCCGCTCCTACATTTTGTTCAGTGTAATTTATACCTGTGATGTCATCAGGCAGGCCAAAACTCCATCCCACCAAAACAGGTTGAAATTTCCGGTGTATTTTCAAACAGCTCTTACACTAAAAATGCATTGTCATCCTTTTCACAATTTCACAGTATTATTTCAACCTCATCATGTGGAAATATATATAGAACACAGGAAAATCTAGTTTTTGACTGCACTGGACTTTCAAAAATGTACAGCTCACTGTGGCAGGTAGCCTGGTGGGTAGGAGCATTGGGCCAGTAACCGAAAGGTTCCTGGATCAAATCCCCGAGCTGACAAGGTAAATATCTGTCATTCTGCCCCTGAGCAAGGCAGTTAACCCACTGTTCCCCGGGCGCCAAAGACATGGATGTTGATTTAGGCAGCCCTCCTCTGATTAAGAGGGGTTGGGTTAAATGCGGAAGATACGTTTCAGTTGAATGCATTCAGTTGTACAACTGACTACTTGACCCCCTTATCCTGTAGTCTATAAATGTATTATTTGTGTCTTTCATTCGAGCAGAATGTTTCTTTCATATCTTTCTCTCTTCTCGCTTCTGTCTCGTCTCTCGCTCGCTTCATGTCTTTCTCTCTCGCCTCTTGCCTCTCTCTTCCTCTCTCTCTGTCTGTTTGTCCATCTGTCTCTTCGCTTCTTGTCTTTCTCTCTCGCAACTTGCCTCTCTTTCGCTCACTCTCTCTCTCTACGTTTTTTTTTCTCATATCTTCCTCTCTCCACTCTCTCTTGCTACGCATCTTTAACACTTCTCAGGTCGGCTTAATGTTGAGTTTTGGCGAAAGGAAATGCTCTCACTTTGATTTCTTCAAAGAGAGTAAAAGTAGTCCTGTTAGGTTTGTTTGGAAGATGTTAAATGGTGGCTCTTACTTTCTAATTTATTACAGCAGGGAAGCTGGCTTTATGATTGGATTTTCAATAACAACATGCAGGTATATTTCACTCAAAACGGACTGGCCACAGGGCAATTGGTGCAAATGTGTAGAAAATTATGATATTTGGCTAATAATGCCTCGTGGAAAAGAAATGGGCTGGTGTCTGGGCCTTGAAAATAATTTGGCGGTGTTCTAAAAATGCCCAATAAGATGTCTGTCCCAATCCGCTCCTGCATTCCTTATGGCTTTGAGGTGTAGTACTTACCAGTAGAGAAAAACAAATAAAAGCCCAGCTTTATGACCTGTGAAATTAAACTTCGCTTATAGACATATATTTCGTCTCACATTTGCTTTGCTGCAATGACAACCCCCCCTTAGCTGAAATATGTCATTCCATTTCTTAATTGGACACATATTATTATATACTGTATATTGCTCACCTGTCAAAAAAAGCAAATAGCGAGTTGTTAATTTAATTGGGGTATGGTTGTGTGAGTAATACTGTATGAGTACAGGAGGGCCAGTGAGCTGAGAGAGGAGAGAGGAAGGAAATGTTTATTTCTGCTGAGTGTCATGGCGAAGGTTCTGGGTACTGCCTGATACTGCCTCGCTCTCTCTCTCTATCGCTCTCTCTCACTCTCTCTAAATCAGTCACTTCCCCAGAGCAGCGCTCTGCAGAGCTATACCACGGCACTACCAGTGACTAAGAGTTCTGCTCCTCTCACATCTGGACAGTGAGTAATTCTTGAAACTGAGTTTGTGCTCTCCTCCTGTTTTATCTCTTTAATGGCCTAGCTCCACACTTTTTCACAGTTTTAGGAAACTTTGAATCAACAACCTTGTGCCACAGCTAATGCCTTCCCCGTCCCCCATTCCACATCCCATGGAATTGGCATTACTGTGAGAGTGTCTGCATCTCAGAGACTTTGATTATTTGCTGTCAAATGTCAAACGAAATATAAATATTAGGAAATCATCCCTGGGTACACACACACACTCTCTCTCTGTGTCTCTCTCTGTCTCCCTCTGTCTCTTTCTCTCTCTCATTGTGTGTGTGTGTGTGTGTGCGCGTGTGCGTGCACAAGATGAACAGGCTGCTAAGACATCTTGTTAAGCCCTTATACCCAATAACTTAAAAGTAAAGGAGAATCTCTACAGTGATAGCACATCTAGATTCTACATTGTTGCGTCTGAAGCCCTTTGAAGTTGACCAGGTGTTACATGCATAATTTATCCTCTTTACAGCCTCTCTCCAAGGACTATATTATCTTTGGCAGAAGTTTTACTTTTTGATTTTGTCCCTGGGCAGCTGTGGTGGGAAAGGAATAGTTTCTCAGAGATTAACCATGTAGGCTAAGGCATACTCAATTATCCTTATAGCTTATTTTGTCTAAACCCCTTCTCTTAAGATCAAAGGGTGTTTGTTGTCTAATATTCTTTCTCTTTTTACTCTACCATGCCCTGGGCTTCAAACCTGTACTTACTGTATACTGAAAAAATATATAAAAGCAACTTCAACGATTTTACTGAGCTACAGTTCACATGGAAATCAGTCAATTTAAATAAATAAATTAGGCCCTAATCTATGGCAGGGGCGCAGTCATGTCTAACATTCAATATGTAGCTCTAGAACACAGGAGATTGGTGGCACCTTAATTGGGGAGGACAGGCTCATAATAATGGCTGGAACAGAATTGGTGGATTGGTATCAAATACATTGATGCCATTCCATGCGCTCCTTTCCAGCCATTATTATGAGCCGTCCTCTCAGCAGCCTCCACTGCTCTTTCATCTGTTACTGTGCTCTATGGAGAAGCTCTAGTTTAACAGATATCAGCTCTGTAAACCCTTGTCAGACTGAGATACAAGTCCTCAGTGCTGAACATGATGAGATATAGATGACATTGACCTATCACACACAGTACAACAGGACTGTGTAATTAACGCCATCGCACTTGACACGTCTTTAGTTCAGACATTCGATCAGCATTACACACACATTATTGAATAGCATATTGCAAAAAAAATCACCTAATGACAACGTTTGCGATCCAATCTGACAAGCGTGTCACAATAACACTCTTCCCCTCTGCATCATTCTGTTCCTTTGATGACTTCCAGCACCATTGTTATTAATAGTTTACCCAGCTCATCTAAACATCCCCATTAACCAAGCCTCTCCTCTGCCTCAGTCTGTCTGCCCTGTGATGTCTGAGATGTGTTGTCCTTCACGGCTAATTCAGATCCCTTTGATTGCTACCATTAGTACCCCATTATCCCTGTTCTGTCTGTCTCCTCCCATCCAGCCCTGAGTACACTGTCTGTCTTAGCCTCCCACCACACCTCTGCCCGTGTGTGTGTGTGTGTGTGTGTGTGTGTGTGTGTGTGTGTTTAGCCCCGAGGCTCACTCCCCTCAGTGGAAACATTAAATGCTACAGCCATGGAGACCAGCCACTACTGAGACATTCAGCCATTCACCCCCATCTATCTACATGGTGCCATCACTGGGACCAGGCGCTCTTCTCTGTGTCATGGCGCTCTTCTCTGTGTATTGGAGCCGGAGAAAAGATGCCAAATGGGCATCATTTCTCCAAATGGCCTGGGTGAAAAACACTTGGTGCAGTTAACGGTATTATGGCAGGTTTTGGCTGATTGGAGCCACATGATGGGGAGGTTGTGTGTGGTGTGTGTGCACGCTTCAGTGCGTGTGTGTTTTTCTATGTCTCTGTGTTTGCAGGGAATGGAAGTGATTTTTAAGTACTTTTAGATGGGAGCCACATTGAGATGAGATCAGAGTTAAAGGCTGAGATGGGAGTGTTCACTCTTTACTATTGATTTGTCTGAGTCTTCAAAATAGCAATTATTTGTTTGTATCGGACGACTCGGTTTTAAGCGTACCATCAGACAGATGTGACCTTGTCCTGGTGGGTATTCATTTAGATGGTATGGATATATAACGCATGCTTCACTCTCAAGTTGAACTTGTTGACTGATGCCAAGGTGACGGCTGCTAAGGGAGCAGCTGCGGACCACTGGTCCACACCTGCTCTGTCTGTCGGGTGAGTAGTATTGGTTGGTACTGAATGTGCCTTTTTAGGTTCCTCTCCATGTGAAGGGTATTGTACTGGCCTGTGTGGTACAGTCTTTCATATGTGCAGTAGTTTGTTGCATTGTATTGCTTAGTTTATGATTTGTGTCAACTTAAGCCAGAGATTAACTTCCTGCACTTTGAGAGCAAGCATTTTAAGTCTCCAATGGTCCCAGTACTGGTTGATGTTCAAGCCTAAGTGACCACACACAGTCAAATGGACCTACAGCTGGGGTAAGATTCTTCCATCATTTACACCCAGTAGACATGGTGTAAACACAATGCTGTCCTCAATGCTTAAGTTGTATTGTCTATGGCTCAATTTCTGGAAATGCTGTGATCCCTCATCGTCTTTAATGTTGTGAGTCACAGACAAAAGATGACTTTGAATTTGAATGCTGCAACTGAGACCGAATGGTCCCAGCACTTTGGAACTCTCCATTTTCTATAAACCCACCCTACTGTCATCCATTTGACCTATGCTGCTTCCTTCACCTGTTCTTCTACTGATTGGATAACATCTACACTCAGTAACAAGTTTAAAACTGTTGTGGTGTACAGTTCTTTTCAACTTTCGTTTCAACCATATAGCACAGTCTTCCTCCTGCTTATTATGGGGTTCAGACTGAATGCATTGGTAATTGTGTTGCTCACAATCAATTGACAGCAGCAACATGGGCCTTATTGACATAGAAGGTTATTGATATAGCTGCGTTTAGGCATGGCTTCCTTGTTTTGAATCTGTTAAGTGTGTTTCTCATTCTGCTATAGTTGACCTCGTATTTTATATTAAACTTACCTTACACATCCAGTTACTCACCCACCAAAAATCTTAATGTGCTGTTTTACTATGTGTTATTTGTGCTGGTCTAATTACTAAAATGGAAAAGCAGAGAAATATGTGCGCCCTCTGAGAGTAATAATAGTTAATATGGTGCTCTTCGATGTCCCAGGTTTGTGGCATTGATTAATGTAATATTTAATTCAAGTCGGATGTTTATATGTTATGTACACTGAGTGTACAAAACATTATGAACACCTGCTATTTTCATGACAGACTGACTAGGTGAATCCAGGGGAAAGCTCTGATCCCTTATTGATGTCACTTCAATCTATGTAGATGAAGGGGAAGAGACAGGTAAAATAAATATTTTTAAACCTTGAGATTGTGTATGTGTGCCATTCAGAGGGTGAATGGGCAAGACAAAATATTTAAGTGCCTTTGAATGGGGTAGTAGGTGCCAGGCACACCGGTCTTGTCAAGAACTGCAATGCTGCTGAGTTTTTCACGCTCAACAGTTTCCAGTGTTTCAAGAATTGTCCACCACCCAAAGGACATCCATCCAACTTGACACAACTGTGGGAAGCATTGGCGTCAACATTGGACAGATTTTTTGGACTTGAGCTGTGTCTACAGGTGAGCTGTGTTTATTGAAAATGCATATAGGGTTAGCTGACAACATCAAGAAAACGTTGTGTGTGCTTCAAAGGGAGAGAAGGCCGTGCATTGTTATGGTTCTAGATGGCCAGATAGCTATCGGAAAATTCTACAAGTCCAGAGAAATACACCAACCTAATGCATGTAGGGCAGAATTTTTAACTTACTAAACCCAGAGGAAAAACTAAAAATACTCATGGGCGAAGGAGCAAAGGCTCCTCTTGCAGCCAAATATGTATTTGCCTGCCATAGCCTGAGGGACACTGAATAGTAACATCTGCATAGTAAGCAGTAACTTACTTATTATTGCTGTTATTGTTACTACTATTATTATTGTTGTTTATCATTCCGTATAGTAGTGGTATGGATGGTAATGATAGCAGTTTAATGATGATGGTGATAGCAGTAGTAGTGATGATGATGGTAGTTGTAGTACAGATGTAGATTACCGTTATTTAGTTATAAGTTAGTTATAGTTTAATTTTCCATATTTAGATTTTTATATTTATTACATTTCTACTATTGGCTGTTACCATTTTATTGTTATTATTTTTGTATTTAATTTTGTATTATTATTTATTACCATTTTATATTATTATTTGTTATTGTTTATAATTTTATTACAATGTATATTGTATACATTGTTGCTTTGGCAATATTGACACAATGTTTTTCATGCCAATCTAGCAGCTTGAATTTGAGTTATTAACAGAAACAAGAAACTGCCATGTGGTGAATCGTAAGTGTCTCCTTTCAGCTTGTTTTATCTTGTTAAAAACAAAAATTCTGACCAACTTTTTATTTCGTTTTGTCATTGTTCTTACAGATGTATGAATTTCTTTGCTAGATTTTTGTACAAAGTTAACCCCCTCATCCCCGTACCGCCCCCTTCCCCATGGGCCTAAAATAAAAGAAAGTAACAAAAGTAGAAATACATCTATACAGTACTTTTGTGTTAGACTTAGAAGTGCCTAAATAATAACGATATGAATACAGAATCGTAATGTGTACCATTTAGTAATATGCTATAAATGTATCTGAATGTTGATCTGTGTGCTCCATTGATGTCTGCTCTGTGTTAGATTGGTTCTACCTGGGAATTCCTCTGGGCTTCCTATCGGCACGCACCGGGCTTCTTATCTCATTCATTACAAGTGACTTGAAGCAAAGTTTCATCCGTGTGATTTATTTCTGGATTTCCCCCTTTCAGGTATGGATGCGATTTCGAATGTATTTATTAACGTCAGAATGTTACTGTATGTTATTTAGTTAGTAGAAAACAACATGTATAAATGTGTTATGTTTGGACCACTTGAAATGAGCCATTAGCCGTTTTGCTAGCAAAGGCTGCTCACTATCCGAGTTGACTTCCTGATCAGGGGGTAAACATCACGACCACACCGTTCGCGCGCGTGAGCTTGACGCGCTGCAAGTCCCGCCCCTCCCATCTAATTGGTTTTTAAGATAC
This sequence comes from Brachymystax lenok tsinlingensis, assembly GCA_030435695.1. Classification (NCBI taxonomy): domain Eukaryota; kingdom Metazoa; phylum Chordata; class Actinopteri; order Salmoniformes; family Salmonidae; genus Brachymystax; species Brachymystax lenok. The sequence continues at coordinate 22,346,038 of CM059810.1, forward strand.
CCACTTGTGTGATTGATAGTAGTGATGGGCATTCCGTCTCTTTTCAGTGAGCCGGCTCGTTCGGGTCAGCTCACCAAAAAGAGCCGGCTCTTTTGGCTCCCAAACGGCTTTTTTTTTTTTAAAACATGTTTTGTATTTTTTGAAGTCCAACAGTTTGCGATAGTTTGACTATGATTGGTGTTAACAATTCTAATTACATTATTAAATGACATCAAACCAATTTATTAAAAAATGCATTGGTTTGTTATGAAAAATAACATTTAAAGTATAACTTTTGAATGTATATAAACAAAGTCCATATAAATCTAACCATTCAAAACGCACCATATCAAAGGAAAATAAATAAAAATGAGCAAAACTGCAGCATACCACTTAAAACATTAACCTGGTCCCTCTTTTCTCTCTCTTCTTTATTGCCATGTTATAACCAGCAGCACACAGCAATGCTGACCGTATTTTGCGTTTATGAGAGATTTGCATTCAGAAATGCAAGCTGCCTCACTTTTGAGGGGCTGATGCGGTTTCTTCTCTGTAATATTTGTCCCGTTTTTAGAGAAGACCCTCTGAGGGAACGGATGTGGCCACTATGTAGAGTCTCCCTGTCATGACTTTAGTAAGCCGTGGGTAGACAGAGGCCTTGTTCTTCCACCAGCTCCGAGGATCTGCAGATCTTTTTAGGAGGGGCCCCTCCAAATAGGATCGGACCTCCATTATGGCATCTGCTGAGAGATTCCTTCGTGCTGCATCCCCAGTTGCTCTCTCGTCAAACAGCATCCAAACAGTGGCACTACAGCTGGTGCTTCTGCTCCATCTGATCCCTCTTCTTCCTGTTGCCCTGGTGTCTGAGCCAGCTGACTGCTGGGGCTGTCCCTCCCTGCTGCTGAGGTTATTCTTTGAAGAGCCTCATCAATCGCTCTGGCATCACTGAAGGCTAACATATTAAACCTGGGGTCAAGTGCAGCGGTTTCTGATAGCACGTGATTACATTACATTCTGTGGAACTTTCTGTCCATTGATGAACATAGGGTGTCCATCAACTCTGTCACATGTCCTGTGGTTACATTTGTTTCTCTCTGGCGGCTGGCTGTGATTCGCTGCAGACCCTTACACAGGAGTATCATTTTTTAGACTATCACATAGCTGAAAAGAGAGAACAGTAACTTATTAGTTCATGTTTTGTCTACTGATACTGCATTCTCATCTACTGCTCATATACAGTTGAAGTTGGAAGAGTACATACACTTAGGTTGCAGTTATTAAAACTCGTTTTTCAACCACTACACATTTCTTGTTAACAAACTATAGTTTTGGCAAGTCGGTTAGGACGTCTACTTTGTGCATGACACAAGTAATTTGTCCAACAATTGTTTACAGACAGATTATTTCATTTATAATTAACTGTATCACAAATCTAGTGGGTCAGAAGTTTATGTACACTGAGTTGACTGTGCCTTTAAACAACTTGGAAAATTCCAGAAAATGGTGTAATGGCTTTAGAAGCTTCTGATAGGCTAATCGACATCATTTGAGTCAATTGGAGGTGTACCTGTGGATGTATTTCAAGGCCTACCTTCAAACTCAGTGCCTCTTTGATTGACATCATGGGGAAATCAGCCAATTCCACAGAAAAAAATTGTAGACCTCTACAGGTCTGGTTCATCCTTGGGAGCAATTTCCAAACGCTTGAAGGTACCACCTTCATCTCTACAAACAATAGTACGCAAGTATAAACACCGTGGGACCATGCAGCCGTCATACCGCTCAGGAAGGAGATGCGTTCTGTCTCCTAGAGATGAACGTACTTTGGTGCAAAAAAGTGCAAATCAATCCCAGAACAACAGCAAATGACCTTGTGAAGATGCTGGAGGAAACAGGTACAAAAGTTTCTATATCCACAGTAAAACGTGTCCTATATCGACATAACCTGAAAGGACGCTCAGCAAGCAAGAAGCCACTGCTCCAAAACCACCATAAAAAAGCCAGACTACGGTTTGCAACTGCACATGGGGACAAAGATTGTACTTTTTGGAGAAATGTCCTCTGGTCTGATGAAACAAAAATAGAACTGTTTGGCCATAATGACCATCGTTATGTTTGGAGGAAAAAGGGTGAGGCTTGCAAGCTGAAGAACACCATCCCAACCGTGAAGCACAGGGCTGGCAGCATCATGTTGTGGGGATGCTTTTCTGCAGGGGTGCTTGGGGGGTTGGCAGCATCATGTTGTGGGGGTGCTTTTTCTGCTTTTCTGACTTGTGCACTTCACAAAATAGATGGCATCATGAGGGAGGAAAATTATGTGGATATATTGAAGCAACATCTCAAGACATCAGTCAGGAAGTTAAAGCTTGGTCGCAAATGGGTCTTCCAATGACCCCAAGCATTCTTCCAAAGTTGTGGAAAAATGGCTTAAGGACAACAAAGTCAAGGTATTGGAGTGGCCATCACAAAGCCCTGACCTCAATCCTATAGAACATTTGTGGGCAGAACTGAAAAAGCGAGTGCGAGCAAGGAGACCTACAAACCTGACTCCGTTACACCAGCTCTGTCAGGAGGAATGGGCCAAAATTCACCCAACTTATTGTGGAAAGCTTGTGGAAGGCAATCTGAAACGTTTGACCCAAGTTAAGGGCTGAGGGTTTAGGGCCGAGGGCTGTCTACTTTGTTTGGACTGCAGCCCCAGTCAGTATCTGGTGTGACCACCTTTTGCCTTATGCAGTGTGACACGTCTCCTTTGCATAGAGTTGATCAAGCTGTTGATTGTGGCCTCTGGAATGTTGGCCCACTACTCTTTTATGTCGGTGCAAAGTTGCTGGATATTGGCGGGAACTGGAACACGCTGTTGTACACGTCAATCCGGAGCATCCCAAACAGGCTCAATGGGAGACATGTCTGGTGAGTATGCAGGCCATGGAAGAACTGAAGCAGTTTCAGCTTCCAGGAATTGTGTATAGATTCTTGTGACAAGGGGCTGTGCATTATCATGCTGAAATATGAAGTGATGGCGGTGGAGGAATGGCACGACAATGGGCCATGGTATCTCTGTGCATTCAAATTGCCATCGATTAATTGCAATTGTGTTTGTTATCTGTAGCTTTTGCTTGCCCATATCATAACCCAACCCCCACCATGGGGCGCTCTGTTCACAATGTTGACATCAGTAAATCGCTTGCCCACAGTAAACCGCTGCCATCTGCCCAGTACAGTTGAAACTGGAATTTATCAGTGAAGAACACACTTCTCCAGCGTGCCAGTGGCCATTAAAGGTGCCTACCTGATTTAGGGGACACAGTGAACAGTTGGGGCCAATTTCATCATAAAACATTTCCTTGGTGTTAAATACAGGCTTTGAACAAACTTAATGTATACATTTATGGTTCGGATTACGGGATGCCAAGGTCATATTTTTCCATATTCTGTTTCAGTTAATGGGTTGTTCAGATTCAATTAGATCTGTGGACTATATTTTTTTCAAGGCTAGCTCAGATTTCCAAAAGTTGTTTATATATTATAAAGATCAGTCCTTTCGGGAGCCCAGTTAATTTATTTATAAATCCCCATCACTGGATGGTTTGGTAGTTGGGTTTAGTAACTATAGAAAAAAGTAGTTGCCTGGTAATGTGTGTGTATCTTTCAAATCTTGGAATGTTCTCAAACCATTACTGTCCATGATATCGGTAAGGGTACTGATTCCATATTTGGACCATTGGGGGGGATGCAAAAGTCTGTCCCCCGGCATTATTGTGACATTTTGGGGTATGGGCATGCCATTTTGATTCTCATTTGCATTGTTTTTAGATTTTGCGGTAAATATAAATTGTGTGAGCAATAATAGGACCAAAGCGGTTAATGTAGGTCAGCTTTGTAATGTCTGTTAGAATACGGTAGTCTGACATCACCATATGGGTCCTACCTACATACAATTGACTAAGCACAATCATAATTTAAACCAAACTTTTCATTCTATACAAGTGTTGTATGAATGTGCGTGATCAGTTCATACCAATGTGCAGCAGAGTAAGTTTGTCAAATACCTAGTTCAGTTAGGACTTTGTGCTTAAACAAACAAAGGAAATAGGGGTGCTCAACATCAGTGACAAAAATCCAGCAATAGGCCTTACCAAGAAAACATCCAAAAGGACTAATTCATGGTGAACAGGAGTTGGAACACTCAAAAGCAGGCAGAGATGAACTTCTTATGCTCAGGCTTTATTCCATTATCATCTGATGTGTACAGGTAGGTGACTGATGTTTTGACATCACATGTCTCCCTCAGAGGAAGATTTTTTTTTTTTCAACAGTTCAAATACCTGTTTACATTTTGACATTGTACATGAATGTAAAAAGATAAATAAATAAATAAAACGTTTTGTTCTGTTACTCCTCAGGGAGCATAATGGTGAGAGAAATGGAGTCAACACACTTGTTTGCAGTGCTGCTGATTGGTCTATGTCTACAGGTGATTTGGGCTACAGGTGAGCTGTTCTTCTACCTGTCCATGTGTGTAAAATGTATAGACTGGTTAGCTGACAACGTCACAAACAATGCATGCTTCAAAGGGCCAGTGTTGTTATGGTTCTAGATGGTCAGATCGCTATTAACAGTGACAAGAAATTGCCATGTGGTGAATCATAGGTGGCTCCTTTCAGCTCGTTTTATCTTGTTCTTTTTTTTTTGTGACCAACTTTTTATTTCGTTTTGTCATAGTTTTTTTTGTACATCAGTAAGAACAAAGAAATTCATACAAAGATAACTCCAGCACATTCTCCCCCTCAGTCCCCGTCCATTTGCCCGCATCCTCCCTCCCACCCCTTCCCAGTAGTCCTAAAAGCAAAGAAAGTAACAAAAGTCTGCTTTCAGAAAGTTTTCACACATTTTGTTGTTACGCCCTGAATTTTGATTCAGAAAGATTTTGTGTCACTGTCATATACACAATACCCTATAATGTCAAAGTGGAATTATGTTTTTAGAAAATTTACAAATGAATAACAAATGGAAGCTGGGAAGTCTAAAAAAGTTCAGCACTCACTGAGTGCAATAATAGTGTTTAACATTCTTTTTTGAATGACTAGCTCATGTCTGTACCCCACACATACAATCCCTCAGTCAAACTGTGAATTGCCGGGTTGGGAGGGAGGATGTGGGGAGGGAAGCCGGGTTGGGAGGGAGGATGTGGGGAGGGAAGCCGGGTTGGGAGGGAGGATGTGGGGAGGGAAGCCGGGTTGGGAGGGAGGATGCGGGCGGATGGATGGATTTTAAAAAGCAGACATTGAATATCCCTTTGAGCATGGTAATGTTATTCATTACACTTTGGATGGTGTATCAATACACTCAGTCATTACAAAGATACTTCCTAACTCATTTGCCGGAGAGGAAGGAAACCGCTCTGGGATTTCACCGTTAGGCCAATGGTGACTTTAAAACAGTTTGTTTAATGGCTGTGATAGGTGAAAACTGAGGATGGATCAACAACATTGTAGTTACTCCAGAATACTAACCTAAATGACAGAGTGAAAAGAAGGAAACCTGAACAGAATGCAAATATTCCAAAACATGCATCCTATTTGCCTTAAGGCACTAAAGTAAAACTGCAAAAAATGGGGCAAAGAAATTAACTTTATGTCCTGAATACAAAGTGTTATATTTGGGGAAAATCCAACACAACACATCACTGAGTACCACTCTTCATATTTTCAAGCATGGTGTTGGCTACATCATGTTATGGATAGGCTTGTCATTGGCAAGGACTAGGGAGTTTTGTAGGATACAAATAAATGAAATAGAGCTAAGCACAGGCAACATACTAGATGGAAACATGGTTCAGTCTGCTTTCCAACCGACACTGGAATACAAGTTAAACTTTCAGCAGGACAATAACCTGAGAAAAAAGAAGAAACCCACACACTGCTCTTGCTAGTATCGCTGCTCTTTAACTACTTAGGGAGTGGTGGGGCGCTAGCGCCACTCCCGACACTACCCGGTGAAATGCAAGGCGCCAAATTCAAAATCCAAAAGTTGAATTATTAAACATTCATCAATATACAACTGTTGCATAGTCATCAAAAGCTCTGCTTCTTGGTAATATCACAGCGTTGTCAGATTTCAAAAAGGCTTCACGGCGAAAGCACTACATTTGATTGTTTGAGGGTAGCACCTCCAATATTTTACCATTAGCATAAATTCATAAACCATCGTGGTTCACACAAAGCACATTTCACAGCGAAAACAAATCCCTTACCTTTTGAAGAACTTCTGCTGAGGGCTTCCCAAGTGTCCAACAAAGACAATCCATGGTTGTTTTGTTAGAAAAAGTCATTTATTATATCCATAAATCTCTGTTTGGTTGTCACGTTATGATCAGAAAATACAGCGTCCACTCGCCCATTGAACCGTGAAGAGAACTTGTTCAACCTATACCTATACACTTGTCCAAGAACAATCAAACATCATTGATTCTGTAACCTTAGGAACACTTTTATGTATATTTAGTATAATATTTCAACCGGATTATAAACTGGGCGATATGAAAGGAAAAAACCACAGCGCGCGCAAGCCCGTGAACGCGCATCCTCTTCTGTTTTACATCTGGTGACCACTTCCCAATTCTTCTATTACCATCCAGAGCAACTAAACAAAATCAAAACACTGTCTAGAGACTGTTGACATCCAGTGGAAGCAATAGGTACTGAAATCTTACTCCCTTATATGGTCATTTTCAATAGGGAGGGGTTCAAAATTAGGCAATGTGTCAAATACACTTTTTCCAGGACAGAAATTCCTTGTGTTTTCGCCTGCTATATCCGTTCTGTTATACTCATAGACAATATTTTAACACTCTTAGAAACTTCAGAGTGTTTCCTATGCACTATTAGTACTAATTATGTGCATATCCGATTTTCTGGGCCTGAGTGGGCGGCATTTTACTTTGGGCACGCCAGACTCTCCAAAACCGTCACCTCGGGAGCTGCTCCCAGCCTCTTACCCCTGTTTGTGCTTATTCATCTCTCTGTTACAGCTCAGAAATACCTTTTTGTGTGTTTTATTTGCAACGATGAGAAGTGCCTAAAGGTGACGACCGTATATGACCATGGGACCAACAAGAATATGTGGGTCCGAAACGCAACAACACTTGACCTTATGAGCTGCTCTGTCACCCCCTCTCCTCCCCTTGTGGGCTGCACAGTGTGTGTTCAGGATCCTAAGGTTTACATTGTGTGCAGTAATGGCACAACCAAACTCGGCTTGGAAGCAAATGACCACCCAATTACAAACTTGACCCATATTAATGGTGAGTACCACTGTGAAAGCTCCTAGGACAATATGGAGGACAGAATAGAATTAATAGCTGACAAAGGTTTTCAGATGTAATGATTTGTGATACTGAACTCTGATTCTGAATTCATAGTTTACAGCCAAAGAGCATGGTGTTTTATGCCTACTTATGCTAACAACATTTCACTGTCAATTAGTTTGTCTGATTTCTGTTGATTGAGACGGAATAAAATGAGCGTGTTTTTATAATCATCTATGATTTCTAATTCCAGAGTGCCCCGAGCTGAAAGGTATTCTATGAATGAATGTTGATTTTAAAACAGTAAGGGGGAAAAAAAGCTCATGTTGCAGCATTTATCAATTTATTTAGAAATTACAACAATAATGTTGTCATAATTTATTGTCAGTGTACCCAATCAAATAAATGATTGATTAGTTATGTTTTAATTGTCAACCCCTAGTAACACATCTTGCATCCTAGGAACCCCACTGGAAGCAATTCATGACTTCAACCAAGTTGATGGTGAGTACCACTTTGAGAGGCCTTAGGCCAATATGGAGGACATTTTTAGATGTGAATGTCAAACATTAAAACGGTCTCTTATGTTCCCCCTTATCGTTCACCCTTCCATCGATCAACTGTTTAATCAACATGATTGTATGCCCACTGTATAATTTTCTTATTTAGATTTATCATGCACGTTCTAACTTCACCCACTTCTCCCTGATTTTGTGTTCTTTCGTCTGGGGGTCTTCAGAACCTCTCCCAGGTTACGCTATCATCCTAATTGTCATTGGATTCATTGTATTTGTCATCGGCATCATAATATGTTCAAGGAAATGCAACCAAGGTGAGTCAGGTTAGAGGACAGATGCTGTAGTAAAGTACACACACTATTCAGATGCTTTGGGGATGTCGGATTTTATTTACTGAAATATACGGTATGTTCCCTCTCTATGTTCTATTCCGTCCTCCAACCTCTATCTTTCACAACCTGTTTCTCTCTTTCTGCTCCTCACCCTTTCCACTCCATCTACAGGAATGGGATACACAAGTATAGTGAAACCAGTGACAGTGCTGAGAACCATGATCCAGCTGAGAGCTGCCATACCTGATTCAGCCCCAAATCTAGATGCTACTCTTTGATCATGTTAACCAATGTGATATGCTATATAAGTGAATCCAGGTGAACGCTATTTTCCCTTATTGATGTGACTTCACTTCAATCAGTGTAGAGGAAGGGGAGGAGACAGGCTAAAGAAGGATTTTTAAGCCTTGAAACATTTGAGACATGGATTGTGTGTGTGTGCCATTGAGTGTGAATGGGGAAGACAAAAGATTTAAGTGCCTTTGGGCAGGGTATGGTAGTTGGTGCCAGGCACACCGGTTTGAGTGTGTCGAGAACTGCAACGCTGCTGGGTTTTTCACGCTCAAACTCGGCTTGGAAGCAAATTACCACCCAATTACAAACTTGACCCATATTAATGGTGAGTACCACTGTGAAAGGTCTTAGGACAATATGGAGGACAGAATAGAATTAATAACTGACTAAGGTTTTAATGTCTTATAGCAAACTTGGTCTGAAGACTAATGTAAGTAAGGTATTTCTGTTTTTAAAAAATTATACATTTTCAATTTCTAAAAAACTGTATTTGCTTTGTCATTATGTGGTATTGTGTGTAGATTGCTGATGATTTCTATTTATTTCATCCATTTTAGAAGAAGGCTGTAACGTAGCAAAATGTGGGAAAAGTCAAGTGGTCTGAATACTTTCCCAATGCATTGTATGTAGTTTAAAAATGCATTGAATGGGTAAAGGATTTGGCTGTTGATGATTATTGATTGGGAGAATGTTTTATTATTCTAAAAATCAGTTAATACATTTTAAGCTGTGTCATAGGTCAAACTGGACACCATTTACACGATTCCATACATTAAACTGTGAGATAGATAGTTGAGCTTGAAGTCCATTACTTTACTTAAGAGACTGCAGTCATCAATTGGCACTTTAAAGCCCTCTGTCTGATACAGTATAACTGCCTTACGTCTGTCTGTCGTGGCTGGATCTGCTGCTTAGTGTTTGTGAATAATGAAGGTGCAGATAACTGCTTGAGTCATTAGGTGTAATGGGGCCCACTGCCTACATAAAGCTAAGCAGAATGTAATTGATCAATACATGTGTAATACCTGTGGACATCCTATATCAGCTTGAATGTGAAACTATTTTGACATTGTTGTAACATGTCCTGTGATTACATCTACACCACATCAGATTGAACGTTAAAACAAGTATTGACATTTGTGTTGCAATTGCTGGATTTAAGATTGTATCTAGATATTTGTTATGTTTTGTCAGTTTAGTATGTCTCTTGGTGCACGTTAAATGCTGTGGGTAATTTATACATCAACGTTTGACTCCATCACTTGAAGGACGTTATCCTTGGCTTCCCTTTGAGACACTATTCAAACACAGACCCTTCTAAAATGTTGCCTATTAAAATGTTACCTCTCAGTTCCTTCTCAAACATCATTGATTGGTCACTGTGAACACAGCTGATATACTGTCGAACTACTTAGTGCCATTCAGATTCATGCTTCAAGAAAATAGCTGTCAACTGTCTGTGTGTCGTTGGAATCATCCCACTATTCTCTCTGTCTCTCCAACCATTACTGAATCATTACCCCTGGGTGCAATTTTGTGTGTGTGTGTGTGTGATATATGAGTAGGTGTGTCCAAACCTTTGACTGGTACTGATTTATATTGTATATATTTTTTTGTGCTTTTACCCCTTTTTCTCCCCAATTTCATGATATCCAATTGGTAGTTACAGTTTTGTCCAGTTGCTGTAACTCCCCTACGGAGATGCGAAGGTTGAGAGCCATGCGTCCCCCGAAACACGACCCTGCCAAGCCGTACTGCTTCTTGCTCGCTTAACCCGGAAACTAGACGCACCAATGTGTCGGAGGAAACACCGTCCAGCTGGCGACCGAGGAAAAACCCTCCCCTAACACGGGCGACGATGGGCCAATTGTGCGCCGCCTCATGGGTCTGCTAGTCACGGCCGGCTGTGACAAAGCCTGGGATCGAACCCGGTCTGTAGTGACGCCTCAAGCACTGCGATGCAGTGCCTTAGACCGCTGCGCCACTCGGGAGGCCCCAGGTGAACTTTTTTAATGACATGGGTCCCGTTATGTCTAGGGCCATCATGTTTTATACTCTTGAAGTTAAACTTAAATATTTGAATAGAAAACATTTGCATTTTGTTTTTACTTAGTTTCTGTTTTTTATATTCCCTGTCGAACAAGAGCTGTACACCTCGCACAGGTGCAGATGGAAGCTTGGTCAGTCTGGTTCATTGGTTGGTTCCGGAAGCAGGTCTGTTGGCATTGTTACTGTACCGGTCATCACACTCTCTGTCTGGACACAGATGCCACCTGCGCTCCCTAGTTAACTATTTGGCTAGCGTCCCAAACAATTACACCAGCTTGGCAAATTTGTGGGCCTCTGCCACCAAATGTCAAATTTTCCCAGCAGTAGTAATAGTAAAGTCAATGTTTCTGTGTTAAACACACTTGTAGCTTTAAAAGTGCAGTACCATTAATGTTCACTATAAAGGAGAATTTAACTGTTTAAGGCATCCACTCATGTGTGTTGTTATTGGAAGATGGCTCTTAAAGATTTTGGTAGTCCAGACCACAGCAAGGGATTCCCAGTAGCCATGATGACCGTAGTGTGATTGCTGTTTTAATGAAAAAGACACTATTGAATAGAGAGCAATCAATGTGTTTGGCTGAGTCTCATTAAGAAACAAGAAACTTCTCCTTCAATGATAACAATGACAGAGTGAGTTTCTGATCTAAACCAGTGGTCTCATTTCCATGAAGACAGCCTTCAGATGAAATGATTGTCACATCTTATTATTTTTTTTTTCAATATCTGGGCATGAATCTGTGCATGAATTGAAGTGTACAGGATAATTTTTTTGAAGTTTGGCAAAATAGTTGATGTATCTCAAAGCAAGCAGTTGCCCCCAAAAAAGTTGCCTTTCTCCAATCTTGATTCAGAAAGTTGAGATGAGGATGTGAGTGGGTTTTGGCAGCTGTTAAGCTAAACCGGAATCTTGGCTATTTCATATTTATCTCTCTCTCCTTCCCCCCTCACGCACTCTCTCTGTCTCTCTCACTCTCTCTCCTCTCTGTCCTTCCCCCCTCTCTCTCAGTCTCTCTCCTCTTCTCTCTCTCTCTCTCTCTCTCTCCTCCCCCACTCTCTCCTGCTGCTAAGACATCTTGACTTATAATTCTGAAATATATACGCCAGCTGGGACCATTACAATTAATTATTTGGTATGTTTGTGCTACTGCTACACATGACGCTCCAACGCAAACCGCAAAGGACTTACAAAGTGAAAGAAAATGTGTTTTGTCTCCTCTCTTAGTTGCTTCAAAGGGAGATGCATGAAATGTCAGCTCCACTTAAGAAGCCATACATAATGTTCAGACGCCTCAGTCAGACAAGCGTGCGGTGCGTTAAAAGGTTTGTGGTGGTGGATTCACGTAACGATGATAAAATGATTTAGACAACTTCTTACGGTGCCATAGCAACACGTCTGTCTGAATGACTTCAGGGACTTGACATTGGCACTGGCATTTACTGTAGGCTCCGTATCACTTGGCTCTGCCCTGTATGAAGTCATGTCAGTGGATATGAGTCGTAGAGGATATGGGTTGAGCAGCTGCAAGTTCATAACACTTTCATGTTTTCCCTGATGTGATGCTTGTCTTGATCTTAGACTACAGTGAGGCTATTATTCTATTTGAAAATGATCCTCAATCTTTTCAGTAACAAGTAGTGATTCAGCTTCAGAAGAACATGGCTGACAATTTACATTCTCCCAACCAATTGTGCAATCATTTTTGTTGTTGTTTTGTGTAACTTATTTTTTTACTTATTGTGTACATAATGTTGCTGCTACCGTCTCTTATGACCAAAAATAACTTCTGGACATCAGAATAGCGATTACTCACCGCGGACTGGAAGAAACTTTTTCCTTTAACGAGTCTGACGAGAAAGATATCCTGCTTTCACTGGAACAGGCCCAGATCCACGCCTTTTGCGTGAAGAAAAAACCCCGGAAAAGGGGACACAGATCGGGGATCCATCTGAGAATCCGGAGGCGATCGAGTGAACTCCCGATGCCTTCCATTCTAATTGCTAACGTGCAATCGTTAGAGAATATCATTGATGACCTACTACTCTGTTTCACCGAGACGTGGCTAAACGAAGAAACTGACAATATAGAGCTGGCAGGATTTTTCATGCCCCAGCAGAACAGAGATAAGACGAGGGGTGGGGGTGTGTGTCTTTTTGTCAATAACAGCTGGTGCTCGATGTCTAATATTAACGATGCCTCGAGGTATTGCTCGCCTGAGGTAGAGTACCTTTTGATAAGCTGTCGTCCACACTATCTACCAAGAGAGTTCTCATCTGTATTATTCGTAGCCGTCTATTTACCACACAAAGCGAAGCCGGCACTAAGACCGCTCTCAACCAACTCTATAAGGCCATAAGCAAAGAAGAAAATGCTCACCCAGAAGTGGCTTTCCTAGTGGCCAATCTTAGACCACCTTTACTCCACACACAGAGATGCATACAAAGCTCTCCGCCACGCTCCATTTGGCAAATCTGACGTCAATTCTATCCTCCTAATTCCTGCTTACAAGCAAAAAATAAAGCAGGAAGTACCAGTGACTCGCTCAATACGGAAGTGGTCAGATGACACGGATGCTACACTACAGGACTGTTTTGCTAGCACAGACTGGAATATGTTCCGGGATTCATCCAATGGCATTGAGGAATACACCACCTCAGTCATCGGCTTCATCGATAAGTGCATCAATGATGTCGTCCCCACAGTGACTGTACGTACATATCCCAACCAGAAGCCAAGGATTACAGGCAACATCCGTATCGAGCTAAAGGTTAGAGCTGCCGCTTTCACGAGTGGGAGACTAATCCGGACACTTATAAGAAATCCCGCTATGCCCTCCGACGAACCATCAAACAAGCAAAGCGTCAATACAGGATTAAGATTGAATCCTACTACACCGGCTCTGAAGCTTGTCGGATGTGGCAGGGCTTGAAAACAATTACGGACTACGAAGGGAAACCCAGACGTGAGCTGCCCAGTGACGCGAGCCTACCAGACGAGCTAAATGCCATTTATGCTCGCTTAGGTCAACATTTACAAAGCCGCTGGGCCAGACAGATTACCAGGACGTGTACTCAATGCATGCGTGGACCAACTGTCAAGTGTCTTCACTGACATTTTCAACCTCTCCCTGACCGAGTCTGTAATACCTACATGTTTCAAGCAGACCACCATAGTCCCTGTGCCCAAAGAAGCGAAGGTAACCTGCCTAAATGATTACCGCCCTGTGGCACTCACGTCGGTAGCCATGAAGTGCTTTGAAAGGCTGGTTATGGCTCACATCAACATGCATTCTCCCGGACACCCTAGACCCACTCCAACTCGCATACCGCCCAAACAGATCCACAGACGACGCAATCTCAATCGCACTCCACACCACCCTTTCTCACCTGGACAAAAGGAACACCTATTTGAGAATAATGTTAATCAACTACAGCACAGCGTTCAACACCATAGTGCCCACGAAGCACATCACTAAGCTAAGGACTCTGGGACTAAACACATCCCTCTGCAACTGGATCCTGGACTTCCTGACGGGCCGCCCCAGGTGGTAAGAGTAGGCAACAACACGTCTGCCACGCTGATCCTTAACACTGGGGCCCCTCGGGTGTGTACTTAGTCCCCTTGTATTCTCTGTTCACCCACGACTGCGTGGCCAAACACGACTCCAACACCGTCATTAAGTTTGCTGATGAAACAACAGTGGTAGGCCTGATCACCGACAATGATGAGGCGCCTTGGCACCTGTCTTCAAAATTGGCACCTGTCTTCACAACCATTTCGCAACAGTGGTAAGACTTTCAGTAGGTAACGCCTTTACGATATGTCTAATGTTATTCTGTCGACAAGTTCCCATGTGGCAAATGAAATCCCTTTAGTCAAGAGAAATGGCTATATTTGAATTGGTTGTTAATACAATGTGTAGTTATTGTTGTATTGAGACTATGGTTCATAAAGACTACACGCTATGATGGCTTCTTACTAATATATTACATCGCTAGCTACTGTAACCACATAAACGGTTAGTAAAGGTAAATACCAGCTGAAAAATAAAGCCAATTAGCTGGTCTTTGGTTCAGGAAGGTAACCATGCAGTGACTTCATCATCTTCTGCATATGGCTGCTCATTAAGGATACATTTACTGTTGTCATTTTTCATTAGTCACCTACTGTGAAAACACAGACATGAACGGGTGCCAGCATTATAATTGAGTTGTTAATGGGAGTGGTCCATGTGGTGTGTACTTGTCTGGAACATGGGGACTTCACTCAGTCTACTATAGTTTAATGTAATGATGGGATATGACTAATTCAGTGAATAATTCAATGTTGATAATGCAATTAACAGTTATCAAAACCTGGTGAGCTTTATGTAATTGGCACCAACCGTCAGAGCCTTTTGTGATTTGCGTCGTGCCTAAGAACAGTCCTTAGCCGTGTGTTATTAGTAATAATCCATGGGTTCTCATGCCTAATTGCTTAAATAACATGTAGTTATAGTTCTATGATACATAGACTATAGCAGGGCTCTCTAACCCTGTTCCTGTAGAGCTACTGCATCCTGTAGGTTTTCACTCCAATCCTAATCTAGCGCTCCTGATTCTAATGATTAGCAGGCTGATTAGCTGAATCAGGTTAGTTACAGCTGGGGTTGGAGCGAAAATCTACAGGAGGATAACCCTCCAGGAACAGGTTTGGAGAGCCCTGGACTATAGGCTATGATGGTGTTTCATGTAACCACCTTCCCACCAATACAACCCAATGACATTGCTAGCTAGGTAATTGTTATCGTGTGGCTCTTCTGATTCCATCATTGCAGCTTTGAAAGCTTGCCAATTATTCCAGCAAGGCACAACTGCTTCAAATGAGAAAAGGTTACAACCGCCCCTGTAGTGGTTTGATCAGTCACCACTGCTATAGTTTAGCATCATCAGTGGCTAACGCCTAGCAGTGAAAATTGCCGATTTGATCGAAAATAGGCCCCTCGTGGCGAAGGCGTGGAGGTGAAAATTGCAATTGCGAATCCCTATCTCGATCTGATGTTTACACGTCTTTATCAATCAGGGTCTGCAGCTGCGCCACACACACACACGCTCAGGGTTGTCTCTTCACAACCACCACCTACCAGCGTGATTGTATTCTATATAACAGGGATGATGTAATCAAGGACAACACATACAGGAGCAGGAATTTATATGTCAAGATATATCACTCACCTATACCTGTGTGGCAGGATTGTAGTATGCGGGTAAACAGGAAATTATTCTTCATGGACGAGTGGTGTATTTTCTCAGCTGGCAATCTAATTTGACATATTTTAGTGTGTTGTGGTGGGTATCTCTAAGGCAACAGGCAAACAAGTCTTCTGCATGGCAATCTTTAGATTGTGTGTGGCATTCTTCTGATCTTGTGGCCCCATTACAAGGCTAGATTTCCATGTAATAGGTCATCATGGGACAAGGACAATCTGTGGCAGGACAGAACCGTGTCTAATGGAGGGCCAGATAAGAGTCTGATAATGACCTGCCAATGTCTGATGCTATGGGGTGATAGCAATCACAGGCAAGGGTGGTGGTGTGTGTGTGTGTGTGTGTGTGTGTGTGGGGGGGGTCTAGAGTATGTGAGTTGTCAGAGATTCTGTATCCATTGCAGACACACACATTTATTTACAAATTAACACACACACACACACACACAATCCATATTGATATGGATGTGTTGTGCATTTTGTGTGTGTGTTAGTTTTGAAAACAAATGTGTGTGTCTGAAATGGATTCAGCATCTCTGACACCTTGCATACTCTAGACACAGACGTCAAAGCCCTTTTCTGCAGGCTGAAAGCATTTGAGTAAAATAGATGAAAAGCCTAGGGAGAAAATGAACAAGACAGCCTGACACAAAGCTATGCACAGTGTTGTCAACATGCACATCTGGCGACCCCTCATAGCCTGGTTCCTCTCTAGGTTTCTTTGTAGGTTCTGGCCTTTCTAGGGAGTTTTTCCAAGCCACTGTGCTTCTTCACCTGCATTGCTTGCTGTTTGGGGTTTTAGGCTGGGTTTCTGTACAGCACTTTGTGACATCAGCTGATGTAAGAAGGGCTTTAGAAATACATTTGATTGATTGTCAGAGCAAAAACCAAGCCATGAGGTCGAAGGAATTGTCCGTAGAGCTCCGAGACAGGATTGTGTCGAGGCACAGATCTTGGGAAGAGTACCAAGAAAATTCTGCAGCATTGAAGGTCCCCAAGAACACAGTGGAACGACCAAGACTCTTCCTAAAGGTGGCTGGCCAGACAAAGTGAGCAATTGGGGGAGAAGGGCCTTGGTCAACCTGATGTTCACTCTGACAGAGCTCTAGAGTTTCTCTATGGAGATGGGAGAACCTTCCAGAAGGACAACCATCTCTGCAGCACTCCACCAATCAGGCCTTTTATGGTAGAGTGGCCAGACGGAAGCCATTCCTCAGTAAAAGGCACATGACAGCCCTCTGGGTGTTTGCCAAAAGGCACCTAAAGACTCTCAGACCATGAGAAACAAGATTATCTGATCTGATGAAACCAATATTGAACTCTTTGGCCTGAATGCCAAGCGTCACATCTGGAGGAACCCAAGCATTGTGGTGGCAGCATCATGCTGTGGGGATGTTTTTCAGCGGCAGGAACTGGGAGACTAGTCAGGATCGTGGCAAAGATGAACGAAGAGATCATTGATCCTTGATGAGCGCTCATGACCTCAGACTGGGGCGAAGGTTCCCCTTCCAACAGGACAACGACCCTAAGCACACAGCCAAGACAGCACAAGAGTGGCTTTGGGAAAAGACTCTGAATGTCCTTGAGTGGCCCAGCCAGAGCCCGGACCCTAACCCGATCGAACATCTCTGGAAAGACCTAAAAATAGCTGTGCAGCAACACTCCCCATCCAACCTGACAGATCTTGAGAGGATCCTGGAAAGACCTAAAAATAGCTGTGCAGCAACACTCCCCATCCAACCTGACAGATCTTGAGAGGATCTGCAGAGAAGAATGGGAGAAACTCTCCAAATAGAGGTGTGCCAAGCTTGTAGCATCATACTCAAGAAAACAAGGCTGTAATTGCTACCAAAGGTGCTTCAACAAAGTACTGAGTAAGGGGTCTGAATACTTATGTAAATGTAATATATATATTTTTTTAATTATACATTTGCAAAAATGTCAAAACCTGTTTTTGTTTTGTCATTATGGGGTATTGTGTGTAGATTGATGAGGGAAAAAACGATTTAATCAATTTAAGAATAAGGTTGTAACGTAACAAAGTCAAGGGGTCTGAATACTTTTTGAAGGTACTGTAAGAGTTTACACAACACATAGAGCTGAATTGTATTTTGTAGCCGTCTCCACCATCCAAGCTGATCTGAGGTGAAAATAATGAAACACAGAGGAGAAAGAATGAAAGTCGGAACACTGTCTCCTTATGTATGAAATATACAGGAAGGAGAATCATCGCTGTCTGTCTACTGGTGATGTAGTACACGACTTGGCAACTCGTCATAAATATCATGATGACCCAGTACTCCTCAGTCAGTGCACAGTAATATCTCATCCTAATATTTATACAGTATCAGTCAAAAGTTTGGACACAGTTACTCATTCAAGGGTTTTTCTCTATTTTTACTATTTTCTACATTGTAGAATAATAGTGAAGACATCAAACTATGAAATAACACATGTAGTAACCAAAAAAGTGTTAAACAAATCAAAATATATTTTATATTTGAGATTCTTCAAAGTAGCCATCCTTTGCTTTGATGACAGCTTTGCACACTTTGGCATTCTCTCAACCAGCTTCATGAGCTAGTCACCTGGAATGCATTTCAATTAACAGGTGTGCCTTGTTAAAAGTACATTTGTGAAATGTCATTCCTTCTTAATGCGTTTGGGCCAATCAAAGTCGGGTAAGTATACAGAAGATGGCAAGAGACCAAGTCCATATTATGGCAAGAACAGCTCAAATAAGCTAAGAGAAACAACAGTCCATCAATACTTTAAGACATGAAGGTCAGTCAATACAGAACATTTCAAGAACTTTGAAAGTTTCTTCAAGTGCAGTCGCAAAAACCATCAAGCGCTATGATGAAACTGTCTCTCATGAGGACCGCCACAGGAAAGGAAGACCCAGAGTTATCTCTGCTGCAGAGGATAAGTTCATTAGAGTTACCAGAGATATCGGCAATAACTGCACCTCAGATTGCAGCATCAACTTTTCAGAGGAGACCGTGAATTGTTGAATTGTTGCAAAGATACCACTACTAAAGGACACCAATAATAATAAGAGACTTGCTTGGGCCAAGAAACACAAGCAATGGACATTAGACCAGTGGAAATCTGTCCTTTGGTCTGATGAGTACAAATTTGAGATTTTTGGTTCCAACCGCCGTGTCTTTGTGAGATGCAGAGTAGGTGAACGGATGATCTCCGCATGTGTAGTTCCCACATTGAAGCATGGAGGAGGTGTTATGGTGTGGGGGTGCTTTGCTGGTGACACTGTCAGTGATTTATTTAGAATTCAAGGCCCACTTAACCAGCATGGCATATCACAGCATTCTGTAGCGATACGCCATCCAATCTGGTTTGCTCTTAGTGGGACTATAATTTTTTTTTCAACAGGACAATGACCAAACACACCTCCAAGCTGTGTAAGCGCTATTTGACCAAGAAGGAGAGTGATGGAGTGCTGCATCAGATGACCTGGCCTCCACAATCACCCGACCTGAACCAAATTGAGATGGTTTGGGATGAGTTGGACCGCAGAGTGAAGGAAAAGCAGCCAACAAGTGCTCAGCATATGTGGGAACTCCTTCGAGACTGTTGGAAAAGCATTCCAGGTGAAGCTGGTTGAGAGAATGCCAAGAGTGTGCAAAGCTGTCATCAAGGCAAAGGGTGGCTGCGTTGAAGAATCTCAAATATAAAATGATTTTGATTTGTTGCCATAATGTTGCCATAATGATGCAATTTACCACAATCTGCCACCATCTACCACAAACTGTCGTGGCATAAGCTCAAACCCTTTAAAGGAAGAACCACTGTAGAAAATAGTACAAACAAAGAAAACCCGTTGAATGAGTAGGTGTGTCCACATTTTTGACTGATACTGTATATTTATTTTTTATTATTTTTTTACTTTTAGATTTGTGTCTATTGTTGTGAAATGTTAGATACTACTGAACACAAGCATTTTGCTACAACCGCAATAACATCTGCTAAATATATGTATGTGACAAATAACATTTTTATTTGATTTAATTAAGCCTGCTATGTGCCCCCAGGCTGTTCTCTCAGGACATCCATTCTTGTCTAACCTCTGCTGTGTGTATAACCTCTGTCTGAGATGGACATGCTCAGAGGGATATGGGGTCCTAAGAGTCCTAAAAGGGAAACTGTGCTTTCCGAGGAGGTCGTTCCGTCCCTTGAGTCCTGCCCTACATATAAGCTATACTACTGCATTACATGTGGTACAGTATGTGAAAGTCGACACTATACCATACAGTAAGGGAAGGCCTGTATATTTCACTGTTTGTGTTATGGCTACTAAAGGTATTTGAGCACTCATTCAATGCAAAGTAACAGCAAAACCTGTTGTTTTTGGGCTTTGTCATTATTAGCCAATTTATTTGTTTTATATTATATTCTCTGTCTTCTACTTTAATCTTGTTCTTTTCCTACGGATGTTACTGTACTAGCCACAAACTTTCATGTTTAACTCAACCTGGAGGCATTGACAACAACAGATTATTGCAACAGTTGTTAGGTATTTAGGCTACCATTAGTTTGTTTGTACTCTGCTCTATTTTGTAGCTGTGAAACAATATCAACGTGACCAACAGGCTAATGATAATTAGCAGTCTGTGGGGGTGTTTTGTTTTCATGTTATTGGAACATAAGTTGGGTTCACATGAAGGCCGTTTGAGATGGGGACTGTGACCCAGATGGCACCATATTCTCTATAGGATGCACTAGTTTTGACCAGGGCCCAATGGTCCCTGATGAAAAGTAGTGCACTTGTTTGGGAATAGGGTGCTATTTGTGACGTTGCTGCTGTTTTCAAACGTTTTTGTTGCCCCCTGGTCCGAATTAGACAGTGTGCCTCCTAAACTCTTTGGTTTACGTACGTCTCTTTGAGAGGACCAGTGATTAGCCCGTATTTAAAAAGGCGGAAGGCACGGTTACAGCGGTAACTGCTTTATTAATTTGAATGGGTTTGGTTTGAGCTAAACCGATAAGATTCCCTTTCATGAGAGGCTGGCGAAGTCAACAAAGTCTCTCCGCTTAGGGAGACATGATTTAAAGCCCATTTCACACTTGATTTCAGAAATGCCTGAATCATCCTGTCTCTCTCTCTCTGCCTCCTCACCCGCAGAGCTGCCATCTTGTTTTGTCCTTGTGGCTCTGGCACTTTGTCTGCTTCCAGAACTAGACTTTTACAGGAGTTTCACTTTTGTAAAAAGTGGGTGGTAGGTGTGTGTGTGTGTTGGTGGTTGGGTGTGTGTGGGTTTGGTTGTGTGGGTGGGTTGGTGGTTGTGTGTGTGTGTGCCTCTGTACAACACACTCTGGCCTCTCTGACTGTGTGGGTGGGTGAATAATGCTCTTACAAAAAAGCTATAGCCTAAGTGCAGCCATCTTGTCATGTCCATATGCCATCTCCTCTCCCTTTGAGCACTCATACTTGTTTCTGCACTCTATGTGGGTGGGAAAACATCTGTGTCTCGGCACTCTCCTTATTTCCATTAGAAAGTAAACATATAGTTTCCCTTGTGACTTTCACTCCCAAACATGGCTTAAAGGTTAGCATATATGCCATAGTAGGAAAAATGATACATAAATTGGGGGGTGGGATGTGAGACAGAATATGCAGTCTAAGGCATCAGCTAATGGAGATCCAACTATAGAATGAACCAGGGGAGATAGAGGCCAAAGGTATATGCGTATTTTGTATGTACAGATGCCGTGTCTTAATTTGATCATCCTGCACTACAGGAAACGCAAACTTGAAGTGTATTCCAGATTTAAAAAGTCTTCAAAAGTTTAATTTCGACTTCAGATTTGATTTGCCCTAATGAAAAATGTATCAACCCCTACAAAGAATTTCCATTTAATTATAATCCACATAACAATTCAAATTTTCTGTTGCTGCAGGATTATTTTCCTTCTGTGTGAAACTGGCTCAAACTAAGATACGGCATCTGTATATTTGCTCCTCTATATAGCTAGATAGCCACTCGTATACACTGTCTTCATTAAAACTCTAGTCACGCCTGCTAAACCACTGAGCACAGATGATCAACCAAATACTGTTCTGATCAAATTCCCATTCCCTTTGTGTAAGCAGTAATTAGAGGGAGAGTGACATACAGGTTGTGTGTGTGTGTGTGTGTACGCTCTACTCTTATCTCCTCTTCACTCCTCTCCTCTGGTCACATCACAGGCTGCATGGATTGTAGAGGGTCTCCATGGCTACAAAGCATGGCTGAATTAGACGTAGGGCATTAGACATACATTATAACCGGTAACTGGGTTTACTTTCCGGGACAAGACCAATACAATATCCCCCCCAGTCTTCCTGTGCAGCGAGAAAGCTTTTGGAATGGACTTTTTGTTATTTGTTTCTTTTCAAACTGTAAACACTGGGCCATGGTTCTGAGTAAAATTGTTGGGTATATGGATCCAAATTCGCACTCTTGCAGTGTAAAATTATATTTGTTTTCATCCCCAGAAACGCAGTTATTGTTTTCGATTGAATGGCACCTTAATATCGTGGAGAGGAGTAAAGCAAAGCGGACTTAATTTTTTTCCCAGAATAAAATGGAGCATGTGGTCATAATTGGCGTAGATCGACCTGGGATGTTGATTGAATGACCTTCGTTAATGAATGCATTATCCCTCCTCATTTGCGGCTGTACGCAGGTCTTAATCTGCATTAGGAGAACGTGATACGGCGTCCTGTCTCTGTAATCTGTTTATCTCTCCAAAATGTTATATTTGCTTATCTGCTTATTATCTTAATTAGAAAGCAATAGGATCAGTAGATATGAAAATCTGAGTCTGGACCACCCGGTATTTCAGGTAGGCCTAAAAGTGAAACGGAAGCTTTGTTTAATTAGATACTTTTGACATCTGTTGATTTGGTTCCGATCGCTTTGGGCTTGAGAAGAACCCTGCCAACAACTGAAAGATTCAGTAATGTTGAGTTACATGTTGTTTTTCGTAGCGTTACATTGAACTGAATGTCCTATTGCCAGTCCATTTTTGCTGGACATAATGCCATTTGTCTGCTTGGTAGCTACTTGTACCTACAGCATTCAAGAGGGAGTAATGTAAGTAACAAACGACTGATAATGATTGGCTTGTGGCCTATAGTGTAGGTCTGGCAATCTAAAGGTCAGACAGTTTCCTTCAATAACATATTGTAGTTGTCAGAACTTTGATAGTGTTAGTTGTCACTGAAAGAAAAGAGCCTGCACCTTTGAAGATGTAGGCCCATGTTTCATCAGAATATAAATGGATGAAAGGGCATCAAGGAGAATAGAAAACCTGATTTCCTTTGACATGTAATAAGGCCAAGTGAGACGCAGAGATACTGCAGAATCAGTTTAGATGGTATTATAAGCAGGTACAGGAATTGTTTGATGCTTACCTCAGATTACATATTCTTCCTGTGGTTCACACTAGGCCACATACTGTAGTATAGGATATGAATTCACAATCAGACCAGTGACAAATATTGGCTGTGTCAGTCTTTGCTTATGTGAAGACTAATATTATAGTTGTCGATTAATTAATATGTTGTCATATTGAGTTTGTCTAGCAGGGCTGTTCAATGTCGCTCCTGTGGAGACATGACTTCTGGTTTTGATCCTCTCCTAATAAGGGACTAATTCAGACCAGGGACAGCAGGTGAGTGCAATTAACTATGAGGTAGAAGAAAAAACAGAAGTGTTTCTGCCCTCCAGGACTGGAATTTAACAGCCCTGGATCCTTGCTGAATTCAAATAGGCATAGGAAATTACTGATGGTGGAATGATTTATTTTTGTTAAAATTCTGAGAAACTTTTTGAATTTCATGGCAGTTGAATATCCCAGAAGCAAGAAAACAAGTCAGTTGTTTGACATCAATGGCTGTCATTAAATGATAATTAAACATGAAATATGGGTTGCATAACTGCAATTTGGACTTTCATCCCAGATAACAGAACAGGGAATAAAAGAAAGAAAGAGATACATTGAATATGTCTATCTCCGGCACCATTTTTGACTTGATAACCTACATGAATTGAAAGAATAATGGCGATCTCTTTTGGTTTAGGAAATAATTGCCGTCAAGAGGAAAGGAAATAATGAAATGTGAGAGTTTCAGACTGAACCTATCCTTATTTAATAATTTGAATCCTCCGGTTCTGACACGATCCCTACAATGAAATAGTTTAGTAAAAATATCATCCCTGCCTATCGTAAGCCTACCAATGGAACCGACATATCCAGAAAAGGAAGAATGTAGTTAGGCCTACACCTAGAATTGAAAATCAACTTTATTCACTAAGTACATTTACACATACTCTCTGCTGCTAGAGATAGACAACATTTAGAGACAGAATACAGACAGAGGAATTTACTAAAATGTACACAAAGTAGATAGACGTAAGTGTGAAGTAAGTAACATAGAAGGAAGTGTTTGCTACTTTCACATCATCTGCATCCAACAGCTCTGATAAAGCAAATGCTATTAGCATGAAAGTGCTAGAGCTCCCCAACTATCATCTGTGTGTATTCAACAGTCAAAGCTAACAGTATTAGCGTTGCAGTGTTACTGTTTAGCTGTGGTGCTAAATGTCAATGCTAATGCCATTACATTAGCATTCAAGAGCTAGCAACTTAGCTGTGGTGCTAAATGTCAATGCTAATGCCATTACATTAGCATTCAAGAGCTAGCAACTTAGCTGTGGTGCTAAATGTCAATGCTAATGCCATCACATTAGCATTCAAGAGCTAGCGACTTAGCTGGGATGCTAACTGTCGCGTTGGTTGCACCTCATTTAAAAAGAGCAATCAGCGGCAGCATGCTTCTTATCAGCAGGTGTTTGGAGCGGAGTGGCTCATCAGCATAAACAAATTAACCTTAGATAGATGGAGCCCAGAGGCGAAAACCAATGAATAGAAAACATTAACGAGAAACAAGAACAATAACCTGTCTGTCACATTCACAAACATGACCATGCTAGGAGGCAGGAGTGTCTCTATTAAAAGGGTATTTGATTATAGTTTGGTTATTGTAATTTTGTTATCTGACCATGTCATAGACACATTCATTGTGTTGTTCGTCATCTACTACATAGCTTTGATAATTTAGGCCTAGGCTACTCGGAGTGCAACACACAATTTGTGCACTGTGACGTCAAGGAAGTTGGGCAGTTAGGGGCTACGTTAGGCCAATCTATATGCTCTAAGTTGTACGTTATCCATATTCTGATAGACTCACTGACACAACTTCCATGGATGTGTGACGCCATGGATGTGTGACGTCTTAATATGGACACTGTGCAGTTAACTTTAACTTAACTAACTGTAACTTTTGAAAGGACAATGCTTCGTCCTATCCTATCTCTGAGTGAAGGGAAGCTTTATAGCCATTAGGTATTCTCCCAGTGCAGTTTGCATTAGCCAGTATGTTCCTAAACAAACAGGAACCTGTCACCTGTGAAATTACTCCATGCATTCCCAAACACCTTTTTTGTATTCAACAGTGACACATAAATATAAGAACCGATTGCTTGCTTAACGCATAATTGCTTATTAATGAGTCGTAAATTAAAAATATCATCACTGTTTCTCGGTCGTCACTACCCACTGGGCACACACTGGTTGAATCAACGTTGATTCCATGTAATTTCAATGAAATTATGCTGAACGGAATAGAAGTTGAATAGACGTCTGTGCCCAGTGGGTATTGGCATTGTCTGCATGATATTGTACCTGCATTGAAATGGAAGTAACCTTATACCACCTCTAGCTATGGGATTTTATTTAGATGCTTAGATTTGTTATTTAACCTTTTCAATAACTGCTGTGATGTCATCTGTATCTGTGCCCAGTGGGTAGTTACCACAGCCACAGTTATAATGATGGCTAAACCCTGCCTATTTCTACAATATATCTTCTTAAAATCTTATTTTAAAACTTAACCCTAACCGTTACCATTTACCATTGAGGATTTTCCAGTTTCAAGCAACAGAAAAATTGTGTATGGCAACAGCTTTTCATTTATATGGGCAGTGAACACAGTTACAGTAAACAAATGTATGAAACAAATGACACAGACAAAACAGAGCCATTGATGTTGTGTACATTGAGCCCTTGGACAATCTTCCTCTCTTGATTATGGACCTGCTCTTTTATGAAGCACTCTACCAAGCAACGTCCTCTCTGTCCTCTGAGAAGATCTATATATCAGTGAGGCACTTGGCCTCCTGGCTTTGAGGCTGCTGCTCTCTCCTCACTTCACCGCACCACCGGCCATAACACAATGAAATAGTTTGGCTCCAGACCTAAAGCCCACCGGCATTTGTTACCCATAATCATATCATATATTCACACTATCGCCGGAGTGTCTGCTTCGCTTGACTCTCTCCTCTCTTCTGCCTTCTGTCCTCCCCCCTTTCTCTGTCTGTCTGTCTTCTCCTTGTGTATTTGCGGGGGAAAGCATTCTGATTTGTATGAGCGATGACCGGGAGAAGCGCAGCTAGCAGGGCCCTAAGAAGCGTCGGCAAGCGAGGGAAACAGTCAGCTGGTGTTTCCTTCATTCCCACGCAACCAGCCAGAGTGACTTGATGAAGTGTGTCTGCTTTTACAGAAATATATCTTTGAGGCTAGTGGAATGTAATGCTATTGATATGGCAGTGTTATTGATAAACAGTACACAGCAGAGCTTGCTAATGAAACACAACTCGTGTATATATATCAGATATTAATGTCGCTTTCTTTCAGAGTTGAACTGGGGACTGTGGAGACAACTAGTGTGGAATTGAAAAAGAAGTGGACTGACGAAGTGAGGCAAGTTACGCAATCTAACTCTCTCCCCAAGTATTAGTGGCTATCATGGTGGTGTAATTATCCAAAATGTCTGACAGTCCCTCTCAGTAGAGGAAGTCCCTTCCTCTGCCAACTCTGTCTCGAAATCCCAGAGCAGAACTAAGTGCTAAACGCCCACTTTTATGGAGAAGAGGATGGATGGAGGAGATGATGGGAGTTCTGTGTTTCTCTCTGCCACCAGCCTCAGTCATCCACACAGCCAGGTGGGCGGATGAATCGTCTGGTGCTGGACTGATAGGGCGGGGTGGAACTGGATCAGATGGTTGTATTTGTTTAATAGACTGCTTCTTCGTTGACTTACTGTAGTAGAGTAGACCTTTATGGGTTTGAGTGCTCTAGGGCATGTTCAAACTGGGTGTGTGACAGTATGTATGACACCCTATCCACTTGTGTACCAGTTGAAAGTATTGATGGTGTTCCAGCTTTTGGATGCTAGTTTTGGTTATTAGAAAGTTAGGACTTGTTTTGGTTCTCTGACAGTATTTAAACACTAACTGCAATATTTAATGAACAGTTTCAGCTTGCACTGCCTCTTAGGTTGACTCACTGTCCCATTCAAACAAGACATTTTGTCGATTACTTTTGGTTGCGTTTTCCCTTTAATTCTTTCACATTTTTCATATCTGTGAGAGAACTACAGTATGAGAGCACGATCTGTCTGAAAAGTAGAATTCCAAAAGCTTGAAGGATGGAATTTTCCGCCCTCCCACACACACACACACACACACCACCATGATAGCCACTAATACGGTTCAACTAATAACAAGTCCACATATAATTACATGGTATTATGCCTGAACTTAATGAACCTGACGTCTACAAACTTCATACAGTGAACTTTTTAATGGTCATGGTGAAAACAAGTTCTATGCCTTTGACAGTACAGTACGCCCACTAAGCGAAGCAGAGCTAGGATTTGACTCTGCAGTGTGCATACTGTCTCAATTTACCCATCATGGCCAATTGGACTCAGAAAGAGATCCTGAATTTCTCTGTCTCTCTGTCTGTCTATCTGTCTCTGTCTGTGTCTGTGTCTGTCTTTCTGTGTCTGACTGTCTGTCTGTCTCGCTGTCTGTCTCTCTGTCTCTCTTTTGTCTCTGTCTCCTTTTCTCTTTTTCCCTCCCTCCCTCCCTCCCTCCCTCCCTCCCTCCCTCCCTCCCTCCCTCCCTCCCTCCCTAGTATGTGAGGGTCTTAGTGTGAATCCACTCAGCAGTGTACATGTTCTTAAGCAGGCCAGGGATTTCCTCTCCGTTGGACCCACTCCTCCTCATCCCCAGACCCAGGGACACGTCACGTTTGTCAGGCACTCTTGTGTAATCCCCCTCCTCTCCAGCAGATTTCCCCTTATTACCCAGTCCCATCACACACTGTGAGAAAGCCACCAGGGATCCCTATTCAGGCGAGAGCGCCTGAGATTAGAGATCTAGCTAAAATGGATCAGTACACACATAAATGTGTACGTGCGCACACACACACACACAGACACACACAGACAGGTGCACACTCACACACACATGCACATATTATTCAACACGCATACACACATGTTCTGATGCATTATACACTCACAGTATATTCACAATCACACATGACAATGCAATGGCTGCAGTGGCTAAAAATGAAATGGACATCAGTTTGCGGCTAACAGTATAGCTTCCTCCACCGACCCTGTCCCGTACTGGGCTCCAACCAGTGATCCTCTGCTCACAGACAGACTTGAGCGCCCTCCTTGACAACGTACCAACTGTTTGAGCTATCGAAAAATATCTAATTGGATAGCTCCATCGGCGGCATTTCAAGCAGCTGTGGAGTGAGCTCACAGTACATTCTCAACTCTGTTACACACACACTCTAACACACTTCAAAACAATACGTTTACCTGCAGTGTGATTATATCAGTC
This sequence comes from Brachymystax lenok tsinlingensis, assembly GCA_030435695.1. Taxonomy (NCBI): domain Eukaryota; kingdom Metazoa; phylum Chordata; class Actinopteri; order Salmoniformes; family Salmonidae; genus Brachymystax; species Brachymystax lenok. Next base: position 22,374,532 of record CM059810.1, read on the forward strand.
TCCTAAATGTTTCCCAGGGAAATTAAACACACAAAAGCACAGCGTTCATATTCCTGTCATGTCGCTGAGCCATGCACGCACGCACTAATGCACTTCAAAACAATAAATTTACCTGCAGTGTGATTATATCAGTCTCCTAAATGTTTCCTAGGGAAATTAAACACTCAAAAGCATTAATATTCCTGTCATGTCTCTGAGCCATACCAATTAAAACACAAACAAACTCATGCACATCATACAGGAATACTCACATTGAAATGTAGGGACCGGCGAAATGTCCCCACTTGGCCAAATCTACCTTGTTTTACTATCCTTGTGAGGACTTCTGGAGCCCACATTGAGACTCCCTGTAAAAAACCTCTCCCCAGCTCCCAGCCTTTAGTGACTAGAAGTGCGCTGGAGGTGCTATACCAAGACCTGCCACTGTAGGCTACATACTGTACAGTACACCTTGACATCTGTCTTCAAGACTGTTCCCATTACAGCACTTCAGCCTGCTGGTTTCCTTGGAAACCCCATACTGCTCATCCAAAAGGTGTGTTACCGTGGTAGCATTATTTTATTGTGTAGCAAGTCTTCCGGCAGTTGGTGTCAGTCCTGCAGGAAGCTATAATCCCCGACAGTGCAGAGGAAGGTCACGCTATGTGACACAAGCCAATGGTACTGTTGTGAATATGACTCACTTCAAACTTCCTGAAATGACTGCATCAACTAGACTAGAAGAGGGTGCAGACGTGACTCAGACAGTACAGTACACACTGTCTTCGTGAGTCTACCTCAATACATTTATAATGATTTGCTGTCAGAGAATCATACTTATGGACAGTAATAATGAACAACTCACAGAAGGGCTTTTGCTTTGGGCAACAGTCAACAGATTTTCAATATCTTAACAATATTTCTTATCTTCGGACTAACTCTGAGGTGTGTCTGACACTACTTTATTAAGACGTAAAACACACATTCAAACCTAGGAATTATGTAATAAAATATAAGATGATACATGAATAAGCCAATTTGGACTTGTGCTCTTGTAGAACTATTCTGAAAGTAACTGACAGAACTGTAAAGGAAGAGAGACGCTACTTAAATCGATAAAGCCTCAGTATTAACCTTAATACTCTTGAGTAGGAGTGCTAAATCTTAGATAGCTCTTCTTCATTCTACTTCATGCGTTGCGATGCCTCAGTCTCTAGGTTTTCTAAGCATCTATCATTTAAAAACAAGCCCAAATCAGGCCTCTTTTGTACTGTATGTGATGAGTTCTATACTTATTCCGTCCTCAGAAGTTTTTTCGGTGATGTTTACTGTGTAGGAGAATGCCCAATTGTGCTGCCTCTGCAGCTCACCAAGATAGGCAAGATGAGGACACACAGAGAACACCAGCATTAGTCGTGCACTGCTCTAAAACATATAGAACCTTTTTGAAGGGCCATACCATGAAGTGAGCCATTTAACCCTTTGTCGTCCCATGAAGTTATTATCTATATTTTTTATTTATTTCACCTTTATTTAACCAGGTAGGCAAGTTGAGAACAACATTTACAACTGCGACCTGGCCAAGATAAAGCAAAGCAGTTTGACACACACAACAACACAGAGTTACACATGGAGTAAAACAAACATACAGTCAATAACACAGTAGAAAAACAAATCTATATACAATGTGTGCAAATGAGGTAAGATGAGGAAGGTATAAGGCAATAAATAGGCCATGGTGGCAAAGTAATTACTATATATATATATATATATATATATATATATATATATATATATATATATATATATATATATATATATTTTATTTATTTAAACACTGGAATGGTAGATGTGCAGTAGATGAATGTGCAATGTAGAAAGACTGGGGTGCAAAAGAGCAAGATAAATAAATGAATACGGTAGGGGATGAGGTAGTTGGTTGGGCAATTTACAGATGTAGTCAAAGCAGGTAAGAAACAGGGTTCAGGGTAGATTGGGTATACACTCCTGGCTGGTTTGTGTACTTCTGAATGTTGTCGATTGGCAAAGTAAAAGCGTTCTATCTCCCCTGAGGAGAAACAGCCTTGGCTTGTAAACTGTGTAATATAATAACACGTTGATAACCTTTTCCTCCCCTGTGCTACCCACTGGGCACACACTGGTTGAATCAACGTTGATTCCACGTCATTTCAATGAAATTATACTGAACCAACTTGGAATAGAAGTTGAATAGACGTCCGTGCCCAGAGGGTATTGGCATCGTCTGCATGATATTGTACCTGCATTGAAATGGAAGTAACCTTATCCCACCTCTAGCTATGGGATTTTATCTAGATGCTTAGATTTGTTATTTAACCTTTTCAATAACTGCTACCTATGTGATGTCATCTGTATCCCTGACAACTGTGTGTTTTCATTACACCATAAGTCATAATCAAGAGGTAGTATTCACGTATGCGGCTCGTGCCATTACATGCCTTTCTGTCACATCAGACATATCATTGATATGTTTTGTATCTTTTGTGTTGCTGGTACAGATAAACCCTGGTGTTAGTTTCCCTGTGAGAGATGCTGTTTATACAACACAAATGGTGCATGTTTTGTGGTTGACCTCAGGCCAACCTTCTCCCACTGAATTGCAACACAAAGCACTATGGTAGAGTACACTTTTCCTCTTTTGAAGCCTGGATGTTTGTCTTCCAGTGAAGGGGAAGGAGGGAGGGGTGGGGCCGTCACCCGTCGGAGAATGTGCCCATCCGTGTTGCCGCCTGCATCCGTCCACCTTTCCCTTCGGTCCTGATGGCGATGGGATCTTATCTGGTTTCCTCTGCGGTCGGCCTGTCTCTCAGATAGCAGGCCAGGGCCCTCAGTGGTGCTCCGGGTAAGGATAATGGATGACGACTGTGCTCTCTCCATCCCAGACAGGACACTGTGTCAAAACACCTCCTAGCACTAGCTTAGCGCTGCTGGCACTGACAGCACCATTGTTTGTGCCTGGGTCTGCTAGATATGGTGGTTGGAAGGAGGGGTTATCTGCAGACATACTGTAGTCCTGTGTGTGTGTGTGTGTGTGTTCATTGAAGGATGACAAAGCAGCGTTACTACTGACCACACTGGCTAGCACAGTTGTTGGACGGCTCCGATTAATGATGCATCATGGGAGTAGGACTTGTAGGAGATTTACTGGTGGTAGGAACTGGGCTCGCTCTCTCTCTGTCTGGTAATCAGATGGCTCTGGGGTTGGTTGTTTTTCTCTCAGAGGGTGCACAAAGAACATTAGTCAGTCAGTTAGTTTGCACTTTAAAAGGAAATTGATTATGTAAAAGGCTACTGTATGATCTTCAAAACCTATGTTTGCATGACAGAGTAACATAAAGGTGAACTACATTGGACCCAGAGATAATACATTGAGATCTTCATTGAAGTGTCAATCAGCAGCTGAAACAATAAAAAAGTATTTTCCCTGCCCCTGTTTCTGTAAAAAGCTAAGCGATGGGGTCTTGAAAAATGAAACCAATCTCAAATTGATAGACAGAGCTATGGATGAAAGGACTGACCATCCATGAAATCAAAGTTATAGTTTGAACTATGTTTTGAGGCTATATAGTATTTGTTTACATTTACTTTGTTTACAAACATTGGAGTAAAACAAGCTTATATTGTGGATGCTGATGGGGTACGACAGTTGAATTTAGCTCATGGGTAGATATCATTAATTTATGAGTCCAGAAATAGATGTAGCAAGTGCAGATTGCCCCTTTAACAAATAATAAGTGGAGGTCAATGTACATATTGAGGAAGTGCTACAATACGTCTCTCCATTCCACAAAGTCAACCTCAGACAGAATTTGAACTCTTCTCTCCCATTACTTCATTGGTTGATGCTGTGGGAAAACAGCCAACTCAAGACCTGGGTAATTTACTCGGACCAGACATGAGTTATACACAGCTTCAACGTTATGCATGAGTTAGAATCCAATCCGACGTCATGGAAACCAATTCATTTTGACGTGGAGTAAATGACCCCGTTGACGTCAACCCAAAGCTGGTCCAGGTGTGTATTTATGGCTCTGACCTGCGTTAGACAGTCCTTTTACCTTCAGAGCCAGACGGAGCGGCTGTAATTATACAAGGAGGAAGTGTAATCATAGGAACAGGAAGTGTTATTAGCGGCATTAATGGTGATTGGTTAGGAAGGTGATTGGTTAGTGGATGGAGGCCCTGGGATTCATGTCTTGGAGACCGCGGGTCAAAGACATAGGATGATTCCATCATGACGGCCTAATAACATGTCACGATGACACACGTGTATTTTCCCTTCAAAGCAATCAGCGTAAAATGAGAACATGGAATGGCCCTGTTAAAGCTATTGCTAAGGCAATGCATAGGCTACATGTTAAACCTATGGCTAAGGCAATGCATAGGCTACATAATGTATACATGTTACAGCTATATTAACAGCTCTATAGCTCTGTAAGCTGTAAGTAAATCTCTGCAAGATTCGCTGTTGGTATTTTAAAGTAAAAGAAATGCTGCTGCAACCTCGCTTTCAAACCACAAGGTGCATGAAAAGACTGACTGAGCAGACTAAAGTTGAAAAGATATTCAACTCTCGGTAGCACAATGGAGTCGTGTTTCAAAAATGAATATTTTATTGTTAAGGCCAACACGTTTCGATGAATTCCATCATCATCATACACGTCACTAACATCTGAAGGATTAGACTTGTAGACGCATTAGGAACCCCAGTATGCAGTGTGTACCTCCTTCAACTCATCAGAATGAACAAAAGGGGTTTAACGGTTTATTTTTTAGCAGCATTTCATCTTACTCTGTATAATAATATTTTAATAATCCCCTCTTTCTCCCAACAATAATCTCATCAACCCTTAATCTTCGTTCCCTATTCCAACTCAGCGAAGCAGGCCTGCATTAGTGCTTGAAACTAATTCAATTATATCAGACAAAAGCATTTTGGTAAACGAGGGTAATTCGAGTAGGGTGCAATTTTGAACGCAGCCTGTGAAAGCACCGAACCCATTGTAACCAGAGCCATGGTCAAACGTAGTGCACTATGTGAGGAATAGGGCGCCAATTTGGACGCCTCGACAGGCTTTGGCCACAGTGCAGATACTCTACAGCGGCTTCACACTAAATTGAGTTTGATTAGGATTAACCCTTTAATGTCTTTATTAGGGAGTGATTTGAGCTGAATGCTAAATGCTTTTCTCTTCCTAATCATATTTATTCCCCCGTTAGCTGCAGCTGTGTCGTCAAAACACAATTAGTAATCAGTGTTTTGGCATCTAGTGCAATGTACACTCAGGGGGGATGCTATTGTTGTTTTCTTTCGAAAATGTCATCTCTGTTCTGTGTTCCTTCTATGGAACATTTAGGGTGTGTGTGTGCGTGCGTATCTCTATATATCTAATTATGATGTGCTTCATTAAATCCATTCTCTATCATTTGCAGATCGCCACGACCACCTTGAGGACACGCTACTGCCCAATCACCACTGGGCCCAGTGAATTGGCATGCCAACGAACACCGTAAGGCTTTGTGTTGCTGTTTTGTGTCTGGTCGTCTGATTCTACAACAGAGCTTGATGCAATTTAAAATCCAATTTGATACATTCATATGAACAAGATTGGCATAAACCCCCGTTATATTCTCATTACCCCTGTTGCTGCTTTCGGGATAGGAATGGAATGACATCAACTACGTTGAGATTGTATTGCGTGTGTTTTGATTATCTACATGAAATAAGTGTGAAAGTAAAAACAGCCTGTGTAAATTAAACATGCTGATGCCAAAATAAAAAGATGTTGTCTGTGTCCCAAATGACATCCCAGTTCCTATATAGTGCACTACCTTTGACTAGGGGCCCATTTGGGATGATGCTATTGAGTCATATAGCCTGTATTGATCAGGGCAATCTGTCGCATTCGACCGGATTACATTTGCCATTTGATTATTTTTCAATTATCTCTGCTTTTCATCACTCTTTCTCTCTCTGTGTGTGTGTTACAACAGGAAAAGTAAGGGGAAAACCTTGAACAACAATTCCAACCTAGATGCTGATAGATGACTGCAATAAATGAGCCCCTCCCCCCCGGAACACTAAATAGCTCTGGGAATTGTTTGTTTGTTCAACTTTGACTCTTCATCCATGATTCTGCCCACTGTGTGTCTCAGTGTGGTTATCCTTGTGTGGATGGCATATTCCCCCAAGTTAACTTAGTTCCAATTACTGATGAATACGGGTTGGAGAGAATCCTATTTGTGGCACTTAGGATTCCGAGAGGCTCACTGCAGAGAGTCCAGTAGTAGTGACTGGATTGCTTTAGTTGATATCATACCACAGGGATTCAATCATACATCATCTTTTGAGGCTGAGATAAGGTGAGTGAAGTGCAGAGATGAAGCATAACTCTTCAGTCGATCTGTCCAGAGTTTGGCTGTGTTTACGTACTAATGTGATTTTTCTGATATGGCTAGACCTCCAGGCAAGTGTCTGAGGGGAGCTGTCTGGCCCAAAAGGCTGGCCTAAAAATGTAATGTATCCAACTCCAACTACCTCAAATTGATTCTGGATGACACAAAAGCAGCATAGAACTGGCGAGAGAGGAAATTACTTTGCGTTATCGGCAAACTGAATTGATGTTTTGATGGGAGCAGTTCCATATCTCATTCTTGTATTGTTATCCATATGAAACTGACATTACCCTTGTTATTTGGGGACTACTGTTTATATTACCAGTACCAGTGGGAAACGCAGTATCCTGAAAATGTTTTGATCTGCAGTGAACATTTTTCCTGGTTTGTAGTTCTCATTGTTAAATAGCAGGGGGTACTCAAATCTTCTACCTGATAATGAATTGCCCAAGAATTGAACCCTGTGGCACCCCCCATAGAGACTGCCAGAGGTCCGGACAACAGGCCCTCCAATTTGACACACTGAACTCTGTCTGAGAAGTAGTTGATGAACCAGGCGAGGCAGTCATTTGAGAAACCAAGGCTATTTAGCCTGCCGATAAGAATGCGGTGATTGACAGAGTCGAAAGCCTTGGCCAGGTTGATGAAGATGGCTGCACAGTACTGTCTTTTATCGATGGCGGTTATGATATTGTTTAGGACCTTGAGCGTGGCTGTGGTGCACCCATGACCAGCTCGGAAACCAGATTGCATAGCGGAGAAGGTACGTGGGATTCGAAATGGTCGGTGATCTGTTTGTTAACTTGGCTTTTGAAGACTTTAGAAAGGCAGGGCAGGATAGATATACAGTGGGGCAAAAAAGTATTTAGTCAGCCACCAATTGTGCAAGTTCTCTCACTTAAAAAGATGAGAGAGGCCTGTAATTTCACACTTCAACTATGACAGACAAAATGAGGAAAAAAAATCCAGAAAATCACATTGTAGGATTTTTAATGAATTTATTTGCAAATTATGGTGGAAAATAAGTATTTGGTCACATACAAACAAGCAAGATTTCTGGCTCTCACAGACCTGTAACTTCTTCTTTAAGAGGCTCCTCTGTCCTCCACTCGTTACCTGTATTAATGGCACCTGTTTGAACTTGTTATCAGTATAAAAGACACCTGTCCACAACCTCAAACAGTCACACTCCAAACTCCACTATGGCCAAGACCAAAGAGCTGGCAAAGGACACCGGAAACAAAATTGTAGACCTGCACCAGGTTGGGAAGACTGAATCTGCAATAGGTAAGCAGCTTGGTTTGAAGAAATCAAATGTGGGAGCAATTATTAGGAAATGGAAGACATACAAGACCACTGATAATCTTCCTCGATCTGGGGCTCCACGCAAGATCTCACCCCGTGGGGTCAAAATGATCACAAGAACGGTGAGCAAAAATCCCAGAACCACACGGGGACCTAGTGAATGACCTGCAGAGAGCTGGGACCAAAGTAACAAAGCCTACCATCAGTAACACACTACGCCGCCAGGGACTCAAATCCTGCAGTGCCAGACGTGTCCCCCTGCTTAAGCCAGTACATGTTCAGGCCCGTCTGAAGTTTGCTAGAGAGCATTTGGATGATCCAGATGAGGTTTGGGAGAATGTCATATGGTCAGATGAAACCAAAATAGAACTTTTTGGTAAAAACTCAACTCGTCGTGTTTGGAGGACAAAGAATGCTGAGTTGCATCCAAAAACACCATACCTACTGTGAAGCATGGGGTGGAAACATCATGCTTTGGGGCTGTTTTTCTGCAAAGGGACCAGGACGACTGATCCGTGTAAAGGAAAGAATGAATGGGGCCATGTATCGTGAGATTTTGAGTGAAAACCTCCTTCCATCAGCAAGGGCATTGAAGATGAAACGTGGCTGGGTCTTTCAGCATGACAATGATCCCAAACACACCGCCCGGGCAACGAAGGAGTGGCTTCGTAAGAAGCATTTCAAGGTCCTGGAGTGGCCTAGCCAGTCTCCAGATCTCAACCCCATAGAAAATCTTTGGAGGGAGTTGAAAGTCCGTGTTGCCCAGCGACAGCCCCAAAACATCACTGCTCTAGAGGAGATCTGCATGGAGGAATGGGCCAAAATACCAGCAACAGTGTGTAAAAACCTTGTGAATACTTACAGAAAACGTTTGACCTCTGTCATTGCCAACAAAGGGTATATAACAAAGTATTGATAAACTTTTGTTATTGACCAAATACTTATTTTCCACCATAATTTGCAAATAAATAAATTAAAAATCCTACAATGTGATTTTCTGGATTTCTTTTTCTCATTTCATCTGTCATAGTTGCAGTGTACCTATGATGAAAATTACAGGCCTCTCTCATCTTTTTAAGTTGGAGAACTTGCACATTTGGTGGCTGACTAAATACTTTTTTGCCCCACTGTAGGTCTGTAATAGTTTGGGTCTAGAGTCTCTCCCCCTTTGAAGAGGGGGATGACCGTGGCCGCTTTCAAAATCTTTAGGAATCTCAGACGATACAAAAGAGAGGTTGAACAGACTAGTAATAGGGGTTGCAACAATGGCGGCGGATCATTTTAGGAAGAGAGGGTCCAGATTATCTAGCCCAGCTGATTTGTAGGTATCCAGATTTTGCAGCGCTTTCAGAACATCAGCTGTCTGGATTTGGGTGAAGGAGACAGTGTTTCCTAGTCTCAGTGCTGTGAGGAAATCACTTTTAAAGAACAACCAGGCATCCTCTACTGACGGGATGAGGCCAATATCCTTCCAGGACACCCAGGCCAGGTCGATTAGAAAGGCATGCTTGCAGAAGTGTTTTAGGGAGCGTTTGACAGTGATGAGGGGTGGTTGTTTGACCGCGGGCCCATAACGTACGCAGGCAAAGAGGCAGTGATCGCTGAGATCCTGGTTGAAATCAGCAGAGGTGTATTTAGAGGGCATGATATCTATGAGGGTGCTTATGTTTATGGATTTGTGGTTGTATCAGGTAGGTTCCTTTGTGTGAGATTGAGGGCATCTAGCTTAGATTGTAGGACTGCCGGGGTGTTAAGCATATCCCAATTTAGGTCACCTAGCAGTACAAACTGACGATAGATGGGGGGCAATCAATTCACATATGGTTTCCAGGGCACAGCTGGGAGCTGAGGGGGATCTATAACAAGTGGCAACAGTGAGGGACTTATTTCTAGAGAGATCATTAAAAGTGGAAGCTCGAACTGTTTGGGCATAGACCTGGATAGCCTGCAGAGTTCTGTCATACTATCTCTACAGTAGATTGCAATTTCGCCCCCTTTAGCAGTTCTGTCTTGACGGAAAATGTTGTAATTGGGGATGGAAATGTCCGAATATTTGTTGGCCTTCCTAAGCCAGGATTCAGACACGGTTAGGACAGGCAGGGTGTGCTAAAGCAGTGAATAAAGCAAACTTAGGGAGGAGGCTTCTGATGCTAACATGCATGAACTCAAGGATTTTATGGTTGCAGAAGTCAACAAATGAGAGCACCTGAGGACACACAGGGCCTGGGTTAACCTCTACATCACCAGAGGAACAAAGGAGGAGTAGGATGAGGGTACGGCTAAAGGCTATAAGAACTGGTCGTCTAGTGCTTTGGGAACAGAGGAGCAGATTTCTGGGCGTGGTAGGATAGAATCAGGGCATACTGTACAGACAAGGGTATGGTAGGATGCGAGTACAGTGGGGGTAAACCTAGGCATTGAGTGATGATGAGAGAGGTTGCATCTCTGGAGGCGCCAGTTAAGCCAGGTGCGGTCTCCGCATGTGTGGGGGGGTGGGACAAGGGGTCTGAGGCATGTTGAGCAGGACTAGGGGCTCCGCAGTAAAATAAAACACAGCCATATTGGCTAAGTTCCCAGGGTTGGGGTTGAATGGGAAGTCATTGATTGGGTTTAACCTCTTTATTGATTGATTGTTTATTTGTCTACCCATTATTGAGTAATTTGTGTTAATGTGTTTGTGTGAAATAAATGTTTTCTGTGTATGCTTTGTCGTAGGATCCACAAATGCTAAGAACTTGACAGGCTTGTATATTCATTGTTGGGACATCAACAGCTTGAACAGACACTAATACTTATTTCTCTCTAAACCCCTTCTCCCAAGGTTTGAGTGACCATTACAAAGCTATTATAATTGTTTGGTTTAAAGCATTGTTATCTTTTGATTCATGAATCTCAAAAGGCAAAGGGAGATAACAGTAAATGGAACTGCGGTGTAGCTATAGCATTCCCAGGTTGTGTTCCTACATGACCAGGGCCCATCAAAAGTAGTGCACTATATAGGGGAAAAGGGTGCCATTTGGGGACGAAACCCAAATGAGTCACAGTACATACAGCTAACATTACTCCTGTTTGTACAATAGACTCACATAAAGTCTATTCACAAACCCTAGAAAGCTATGGCTTTTGGCTTTCACCTGGAATTATTTACATGTATGTCTTGATCTAGTACATATGATCTAATACATAAAAGTATAATAAACCATACAAAGATGATTATATCATAGTGAATGAATGACGTGAATGAATAAGCCTTTTCATACTTTATAACATGCCCATATATAGTTACAGTTTTAGGAACATAATAATTTTGTTATAAATGTATGCCATGTGTCTGCCTCCTATGTAAAACAAAGTTTGACATCCACACAAAATATCTTGTTTAATTATTTTAGGCTTAAGGGAGTGTGTAGGTCGCATTCATCGCACAGCTATGAAAGTTATGTATTTAAATCTGCCTGATCGAGAGGAATCTGGAGAGTCCTCTAGCGAGTCCTCTAGCCATGGCTGTCGTGAAACATAGATAGATAGAGTATCTTTATATCTGTGATTTTATAACACCTGTGACAGCATGGGCAGCGTCATTGAGGTTACAACCCATAGGAATCCCCACCCAGTTGACTACTTTGATTACTTTAAAATGGCGGAAGCATAGTGGAAGCACTCAATGGCGCTGCCCATGCTGGTAAAATTGCCTTTTGGCCACTATAGGCCTCTATCATTCTGAGAGCGAGTTGATCTGTAGAAATGGTTTTCTAAGGACCTCCAACCACCCCTTTGACGAGACGCGGCAGAGACCTGACATGAGGTGTAATGACACAGCCGACCACCGGATGCAGCCAAAGACACGTTTATTGGACAAAGAAGCTTCTGAGTTTCCTGGAACTGTCTGGGTTTTTGTATTGACTTACAAAATGGTGGGAAAGGAATAAAATATGAAATGTAAACATTATCTGTAATTACCATTAAATCTAGTGAATGATTTTGAGTACTGTAGTCTGGGTAAATGTAGCTTACATAAGAGGGAAAAACAGCTTCTAGAAAGAGGAGTTGTATTCAAACCAGGGGTTGGAATCGAAATGATTTTCCAATAGTTTCGTTCTGAACAGAAGCATTATTTTTCTGTTCCGTTCCACTGTTCTGTCCTGCAAAATAAAGTTCTGAACTGTTTCTAACGCCAAAAAGGTATTGGCTTATATCGTTCCTTTCTTGTTATGACATGCATTATCTGAATATTGTCCAGAGTATTATAACTACGGAGGAGTGGCTTCTACTGAATAACTTTGAATGTCTTTGAACTTCAGACAGTTGGCTTAACGTTGGACCAGAGCTTCCTAGCTAGTTAACAAACGTATGTGTGCAGAGCGACATACGTCTTACCTTTTAAGTTAATAAATCTAATGTGAGACTTGATACCTATAGTATCCATAACTAGCATTGAAAAAGTAAATCCATTCTTCTCTAATTAAAAATATCTCCTCATTTCTGAATCAGGCTTGTAAACGTCAGTAAGTTACAGTAGCCTAAGCGTTGGAGGGGCAGGTTGCCTACTCATGCACACACACTGGTAAAGATTTTCCGCTGGCAGGCAGACACTGGAATACGTTTCTGAGTAACAGAGTGAGAGCCTTGTTGCTTCCTTTGTGGGAACAAAAAAAATGACCGGAATGTAAAAGAACCTTAACCGTTTCCCATACTTTTAAAATAACGGTCCTGTTCCGGAACAGTATAGATCTCTTTTGTTCCTGGTTCTGATTCTGTTCCTCCAAAAATGTCCTTATTTTCAGGTTTTGGGTTCTGTTCCCTGAAAAACTTGATTTTGTAACATTTTGCTATTCATATGAGTAAAGATAAAATTCCAAGACGTGAATAAATGATTAATTATTTGCTTATATGACAAAGTTAGGAAACCCTGGTCCTGGAGTGTTGCAGGTACTTTTCAATCTGTAGCATGGAAGATCTGCGTCGCAGCGCGATTGACATTGAAAGTTAATTTTACCGCTTTTGAGGAGACTGCTTTATCAATAAACACTGCATACGTGGGCTCAATCGGAAAATTACCTTTAAATGTCAACCGCGCTATAACGCAGATCTTCCGCGCTACGGAATGAATCGAGCCATCAACGTTAGAGCTAGATCTGGTAACTGCTTATATCCTGGTGATTGGCTGAGTAGATCTGATTCATCTGAAGCAATGAAGGATGACTAACTCACCTGACATCAATTAGTCATTAAGGGGCTGATTCAGACTTAGGAAATGTACGCCTTTTCTATGCTCTCCTATGTTCTTCCCATTAGTTGGTATTCAGTCTTATCTTATGCAGGTGCATAATGTGCTCTGCAGGTGTTGCTCCCTTGCGCACACTGAATAAATGTAAATCAACCGTTAAAAACCCTCCCACATAGATTTTCTCGTGGAGTTTTCATGCAATAGGGTTTTCAGTACATTTATGTTAAGCCATCCGTTTAAATACAGTATACCTTTAATTCGAATTTAGTCAACAGACTCACGAGAACGGGTTCAGAATATTATGTCAGAACGGGTTCAGAATATTATGTCAGAACGGGTTCAGAATATTATGTCAAAATGGGTTCAGAATATTATGTCAGAATGGGTTTTAGAATATTCAAGATCAATGATAAAAGCCATATGAATATATGCATTATCGTCTCTGTTTCAGCACCAATTGGTAAGCAAAAAAAAAAATGATATTGTAGATAATTTATAGTTAGGAAAGTATTTATGAATCATTAAAAAAAACTGATTTGGAGAGCCTTTACACATGAAATATATTGATGAATAAAAAATACAATGGTTTGATTAATGCTGAAAGTTGCCATAATATGGCATTTATTGTTCGATCCATGAAATATTGGAAGGTGTTCTTGAACAATAGTTTACTCTAATCCCCACTAATCATGGAGCTGTAATTACAACGGTCCAGTCGTCATGAACCGCACGCCAGGCTCCAGGTTTAAAATGCTAAGTGTGGTCTGAGTTTCATTGTCACACCCTGATCTGTTTCACCTGTCCTTGTGCTTGTCTCCACCCCCATAATGGCCTAATATGATCCTCAGGAACAAATATACGGACGTCACAAAGGAAAGGTGAACGTAATGGATTGATGCAAAATGTAGGCTACAAATTGAAGGAAACTAACCCTAAAGTGACAGTTGTAAATGTATGTGGGAATTACTGACGCTGGCTATCCATAGTGGCTAATATTTAACATGATACAAAAAACTGTGAAAGGCCCGGGCATATAATTAAAACATTCTAGAGTTCATAAATCAACCCGGTACGTTTAACGCTACAGAAGCCTATAGTTTGGGTCTCCAAATTTCATCCCCGCAAATAATGAATTTTAATGTCACATGCACAGTGATATACCAGGTCAGTTCCAATACCATATTTACAATGTGCAAGGATACTGGAGTGAAAGAGGTAGATATGTATAGGGGTAAGGTGACTAGGCATCAGGATATATGATAAAAAGAGTAGCAGCAGCATAAATTCAGATTGTATATGAGTGTGTGTGTAGAGTCAGTATAAATGTGTGTGCATGTTATGTGTGTGTTGGAGTGTCAATGTGCGTGAGTGTGTAGAGTCCTGTGAGTGTGCATAGAGGTTAAAACAAAATACAAGGGTAAACTCAGTCTGTGTAGCAATTGTGTTAGCTATTTAGCGGTCTTATGGATTGAGGATAGAAGTTGTTCAGGAGCCTGCTGGTGTCCGATTTGTTGCACTGGTACCGCTTGCCGTGCGGAAGCAGAGAGAACAGTCTATGGATTGGGTGGCTGTAGTCCGGGCCTTCCTTTCACTCCGCCTGATACCGAGGTTGCGCCTTCTTCGCGACTGTGCATGTGTGATTGGGCCATTTTAAATCCTTCGTGATTTGGACACTGAGGAACTTCACTGTGGAAAAGGGGCCAAAATACATTTCATGTTGAAATGATTTTCCTTTTTCCTTCCGTATGACTGGTTTCACATTCGTCTCCAGCAACCATAAGGAAAAATCATCTAAAACAATTGCTATTTGTATTTACAATTCCCTTCTCCAAATGGACTACTCATTTACCTAGCACTTATCAATTTATACATTATACAGTGCATGGAGAATTATGTTATTTCTATCGGGAACAGTAGATGTTTTTCCACTTGGAACCGACGGGCACTCGATCTTGTTCATGGTTTCTTCACATGTAAAGGTGGTGAAATTATGAGGGAATGAAGTCAAGGTCAGAATATAGTGTATCTGTGGAAACACCTCTGCCACACCTCCATTCCTGTGATCTCCACCCCAAACGCATAGCTGGTTGGCATATGCATTTTCAATTGCTTAAGTTCAAGGTCAGAGTAAGGGTAAAGAGAAAAGTGCATAAAAAGGGAATGTGTGTTATTCAGTTACTGGGAATTCAGACCAGAGTTATGCTCGCTTAAATGGAACTACAATCAGTGGAGTGAACCTTAAAATAGCCATCACCCGCAAAATACCTCAAAGAACTACAATCACCATATGGCATTGGATAGAAATAGTATCAAACTGAGTGAAGCTGAGCAGGTGTGTATAAAATATATTATTATCTACACCTACTCAGTTTTATTCTATTTCTATCAATAAAAAGACCCAATGCACCATGCGAGCAAAGCTGACGGATGAATTGAAGTCTGCTGATGTACGGCTCGATTATCAATCTTCTATCATTAGTCACTAGATGAAGCAATTTATCTTGGACTTGTCAGCTTCCATTTCCTCCCAGCGTAAACTTAATCGAGGCAATTGCCTTTTGAGTCTCTTGATAAATTCCCCTACTCAAAATGAAAAACACAGAAATTATTGCACTACTGTATAGTTTCTAGATGTTCTTTTTTTTTACCTCATAAAGATAATTTGAACATCTGTCACTCTCCCTGAAGACAAATTGCTACTGGTTGGACTTCTGTCACTGAAGACAAAGTACTACTGGTTGGACTTCTGTCACTCTCCCTGAAGACAAAGTACTACTGGTTGGACTTCTGTCACTCTCCCTGAAGACAAAGTACTACTGGTTGGACTTCTGTCACTCTCCCTGAAGACAAAGTACTACTGGTTGGACTTCTGTCACTCTCCCTGAAGACAAAGTGCTACTGGTTGGACTTCTGTCACTCTCCCTGAAGACAAAGTACTACTGGTTGGACTTCTGTCACTCTTCCTGAAGACAAAGTGCTACTGGTTGGACTTCTGTCACTCTCCCTGAAGACAAAGTGCTACTGGTTGGACTTCTGTCACTCTCCCTGAAGACAAAGTACTACTGGTTGGACTTCTGTCACTCTCCCTGAAGACAAAGTACTACTGGTTGGACTTCTGTCACTCTCCCTGAAGACAAAGTGCTACTCCTTGGACTTCTGTTACTCTCCCTGAAGACAAATTGCTACTGGTTGGACTTCTGTTACTCTCCCTGAAGACAAAGTGCTACTCCTTGGACTTCTGTTACTCTCCCTGAAGACAAATTGCTACTGGTTGGACTTCTGTTACTCTCCCTGAAGACAAAGTGCTACTCCTTGGACTTCTGTCACTCTCTATGAAGACAAAGTACTACTGGCTGGACTTCTGTCACTCTCTCTGAAGACAAAGTGCTACTGGTTGTGGCTAAGTGTGTTATTGGCGCGGGACTGCAGTGTACTGAACAGTATATAGAGTTACCGTTTACCAAACCCAAGGAACACCTTCCTAATATTGAGTTGCATCTTCCCCATTTTGCCCTCAGAACAGCCTCAATTCGTTAAGGCATGGACTCTACAAGGTGTCGAAAGCATTCCATTGGGATGCTGACCCATGTTGACTCCAATGCTTCCCACAGTTGTGAAAAGTTGGCTGGATTTCCTTTGGTGGTGGCCCATTCTTGATACACACAGGAAACTGTTAAGCGTGAAAAACCCAGCAGCGTTGCAGTTCTTGACACAAACCGGTGGGCCTGGCACCCACTAAATTATTTTGTCTTGCCCATTCACCCTCTGAATGGCACACATACACAATCCACGTCTCAAATGTCTCAAGGCTAAAAAATCCTTCTTTAACCGGTCTCCTCCCCTTCATCTACACTGATTGAAGTGGATTTAACAAGTGACATCAATACGGTCTCATAGGTTTCACCTGGATTCACCTGGTCAATCTATAGCTGTGTTTGAATATCCATACCCAAGCTAACTGACTAACTTCCAGACACAAATGAGAGAACACCTCACTCTGACCATTTTACTCACCCTAGCAGAGCTGGTTAGGCTGTTTTCATGTTATCCAGAGCATTGGTGACTGTAACTGTGCTGCAGGCAACAATTTAATTACGCTCTTTTCCCCCACCGAGAGTGCTCTGAAATTGGAGTAGATAGCCAGAAATAACAATGTCCATTGAGAACGCACAAAGACTATACCACTTAGCTAAGAATGACGTGAATAATAAGTCAATAAACATTGGGTAGTTAGTTCGATTATAGTTAATATACTGCCTGGCAAGTTCGATGTGTTAGTAACCAACTAACGTTAACGTTACTCATTAGGTAACTAACTTTAGCTAACATACCGGTACACTGCTGTAATGCTATGCGGTTCGTAAGGAGTAGCTAACAAATTGTCAGCCAACATAACGTTTAATGTAACTTATTTTAAAAGTCATTACTTTATTACATTTCCCAACATTTTCATAAACATTTGTCATAGTTAGTTACAACAATGAATTTGTATCCGCTCTCGTCGGACTTCTGCTGTATACTTTCCACCATTTTCTTAATATCTGAAAATGTTGTGAAGCCACGCCCATTTTCAGAATAATTGCATTATGGGCCCTAAAAGCGACTAAATAGTGTATACTTCGTATTTTACCGTATTTAGTACAACATCCGGGAACTTTTGGCATACTAACTATATCCATACTATGACCAATAAGCATGCTACATACTCAATTGATGTCACAAATAGTACAGTTAGTGGGGTTAGTATGAGTGTTCGAACAGAGCTTATGTCATGTAAAGAGCAGGTGTTCCTAATGTTTTGTACACTCAGTGTATATAATAGAGTATCACAGCTAATATCTACTTGACAAAACGTCCTCTCTATCCTCAAGGCTTCTTTGTTTTATTTATTTTTTATTTCACCTTAATTTAACCAGGTAGGCAAGTTGAGAACAAGTTCTCATTTACCACTGCGACCTGGCCAAGATAAAGCAAAGCAGTTCAACACATACAACAACATTGGAGTAAACAAACACACAGTCAACAATACAGTACAAAAAAACGAATCTATATACAATGTGAGCAAATGAGGTAAGATAAGGCAATAAATAGGCCATGGTGGCAAAGTAATTACAGTATAGCAATTTAACAATGGAATGGTAGATGTGCAGTAGATGAATGTGCAAAGTAAAAAATACTGGGGTGCAAAAGAGCAAGATAAATAAATGAATACGGTAGGGGATGAGGTAGTTGGTTGGGCTATTTACAGATGGGCTATATACAGGTGCAGGGGTCTGTGAACTGCTACGGTAGGGGATGAGGTAGTTGGTTGGGCTATATACAGGTGCAGTGACCTGTGAGCTGCTCTGACAGCTGGTGCTTAAAGCTAGTGAGGGAGATAAGTGTCTCCAGTTTCAGTGATTTTTGTAGTTTGTTCCAGTCATTGGCAGCAGAGAACTGGAAGGAAAGGCAGCCAAAAGAGGAATTGGCTTTGGGGGTGACCAGTGAGATATACCTGCTGGAGCGCGTGCTATGGGTGGGTGCTGCTATGGTTACCAGCGAGCTGAGATAAGGCGGGGCTTTACCAAGCAGGGACTTGTAGATGACCTGGAGCCAGTGGGTCTGGCGACGAGTATGTAGCGAGAGCCAGCCGACAAGAGCATACAGGTCACAGTGGTGGGTGGTATAAGGGGCTTTGGTGACAAAGCGGATGGCACCATGATAGACTGCATCCAGTTTGCTGAGTAGAGTATTGGAAGCTGTTTTGTAGATGACATCGCCGAAGTCGAGGATCGGTAAGATAGTCAGTTTTACTAGTGCAAGTTTGTCAACATGAATGAAGGAGGCTTTGTTGCGAAATAGAAAGCCGATTCTAGATGTAATTTTGGATTGGAGATGTTTAATGTGAGTCTGGAAGGAGAGTTTACAGTCTAGCCAGACACCTAGGTATTTGTAGTTGTCCACGTATTCTAGGTCAGAGCCGTCCAGGGTAGTGATGCTAGTCGGGCGGGTGGGTGCAGGCAGCGAATGGTTGAAAAGCATGCATTTGATTTTACTAGCGTTTAAGAGCAGTTGGAGGCCACGGAAGGAGTGTTGTATGGCATTGAAGCTCGTTTGGAGGTTAGTTAACACAGTGTCCAAAGAAGGGCCAGAAGTATACAAAATGGTATCGTCTGCATAGAAGTGGATCAGAGAATCACCGGCAGCAAGAGCGACATCAATGATGTATACAGAGAAGAGAGTCGGCCCAAGAATTGAACCCTGTGGCACCCCCATAGAGAGTGCCATGGGCCGGACAACAGGCCCTCAGATTTAACACACTGAACTCTGTCTGCAAAGTAGTTGGTGAACCAGGCGAGGCAATCATTAGAGAAACCAAGGCTGTTGAGTCTGCCGATAAGGATGTGGTGATTGACAGAGACGAAAGCCTTGGCCAGGTCAATGAATACGGCTGCACAGTACTGTCTCTTATCGATGGCGGGTATGATATTATTTAGTACCTTGAGCGTGGCTGAGGTGCACCCATGACCAGCTCGGAAACCGGATTGCACAGCGGAGAAGGTATGGTGGGATTCGAAGTGGTCAATGATCTGTTTATTAACTAGGCTTTCGAAGACTTTAGAGAGGCAGGGCAGGATAGATATACAGTGGGGCAAAAAAGTATTTAGTCAGCCACCAATTGTGCAAGTTCTCTCACTTAAAAAGATGAGAGAGGCCTGTAATTTCACACTTCAACTATGACAGACAAAATGAGGAAAAAAAATCCAGAAAATCACATTGTAGGATTTTTAATGAATTTATTTGCAAATTATGGTGGAAAATAAGTATTTGGTCACATACAAACAAGCAAGATTTCTGGCTCTCACAGACCTGTAACTTCTTCTTTAAGAGGCTCCTCTGTCCTCCACTCGTTACCTGTATTAATGGCACCTGTTTGAACTTGTTATCAGTATAAAAGACACCTGTCCACAACCTCAAACAGTCACACTCCAAACTCCACTATGGCCAAGACCAAAGAGCTGGCAAAGGACACCGGAAACAAAATTGTAGACCTGCACCAGGTTGGGAAGACTGAATCTGCAATAGGTAAGCAGCTTGGTTTGAAGAAATCAAATGTGGGAGCAATTATTAGGAAATGGAAGACATACAAGACCACTGATAATCTTCCTCGATCTGGGGCTCCACGCAAGATCTCACCCCGTGGGGTCAAAATGATCACAAGAACGGTGAGCAAAAATCCCAGAACCACACGGGGGGACCTAGTGAATGACCTGCAGAGAGCTGGGACCAAAGTAACAAAGCCTACCATCAGTAACACACTACGCCGCCAGGGACTCAAATCCTGCAGTGCCAGACGTGTCCCCTGCTTAAGCCAGTACATGTTCAGGCCCGTCTGAAGTTTGCTAGAGAGCATTTGGATGATCCAGATGAGGTTTGGGAGAATGTCATATGGTCAGATGAAACCAAAATAGAACTTTTTGGTAAAAACTCAACTCGTCGTGTTTGGAGGACAAAGAATGCTGAGTTGCATCCAAAAAACACCATACCTACTGTGAAGCATGGGGGTGGAAACATCATGCTTTGGGGCTGTTTTTCTGCAAAGGGACCAGGACGACTGATCCGTGTAAAGGAAAGAATGAATGGGGCCATGTATCGTGAGATTTTGAGTGAAAACCTCCTTCCATCAGCAAGGGCATTGAAGATGAAACGTGGCTGGGTCTTTCAGCATGACAATGATCCCAAACACACCGCCCGGGCCAGCGAAGGAGTGGCTTCGTGAAGCATTTCAAGGTCCTGGAGTGGCCTAGCCAGTCTCCAGATCTCAACCCCATAGAAAATCTTTGGAGGGAGTTGAAAGTCCGTGTTGCCCAGCGACAGCCCCAAAACATCACTGCTCTAGAGGAGATCTGCATGGAGGAATGGGCCAAAATACCAGCAACAGTGTGTAAAAACCTTGTGAATACTTACAGAAAACGTTTGACCTCTGTCATTGCCAACAAAGGGTATATAACAAAGTATTGATAAACTTTTGTTATTGACCAAATACTTATTTTCCACCATAATTTGCAAATAAATAAATTAAAAATCCTACAATGTGATTTTCTGGATTTCTTTTTCTCATTTCATCTGTCATAGTTGCAGTGTACCTATGATGAAAATTACAGGCCTCTCTCATCTTTTTAAGTTGGAGAACTTGCACATTTGGTGGCTGACTAAATACTTTTTGCCCCACTGTAGGTCTGTAATAGTTTGGGTCTAGAGTCTCTCCCCTTTGAAGAGGGGATGACCGTAACCGCTTTCAAAATCTTTAGGAATCTCAGACGATACAAAAGAGAGGTTGAACAGACTAGTAATAGGGGTTGCAACAATGGCGGCGGATCATTTTAGGAAGAGAGGGTCCAGATTATCTAGCCCAGCTGATTTGTAGGTATCCAGATTTTGCAGCGCTTTCAGAACATCAGCTGTCTGGATTTGGGTGAAGGAGACAGTGTTTCCTAGTCTCAGTGCTGTGAGGAAATCACTTTTAAAGAACAACCAGGCATCCTCTACTGACGGGATGAGGCCAATATCCTTCCAGGACACCCAGGCCAGGTCGATTAGAAAGGCATGCTTGCAGAAGTGTTTTAGGGAGCGTTTGACAGTGATGAGGGGTGGTTGTTTGACCGCGGGCCCATAACGTCACGCAGGCAAAGAGGCAGTGATCGCTGAGATCCTGGTTGAAATCAGCAGAGGTGTATTTAGAGGGCATGATATCTATGAGGGTGCTTATGTTTATGGATTTGTGGTTGTATCAGGTAGGTTCCTTTGTGTGAGATTGAGGCATCTAGCTTAGATTGTAGGACTGCCGGGTGTTAAGCATATCCCAATTTAGGTCACCTAGCAGTACAAACTGACGATAGATGGGGGGCAATCAATTCACATATGGTTTCCAGGGCACAGCTGGGAGCTGAGGGGGATCTATAACAAGTGGCAACAGTGAGGGACTTATTTCTAGAGAGATCATTAAAAGTGGAAGCTCGAACTGTTTGGGCATAGACCTGGATAGCCTGCAGAGTTCTGTCATACTATCTCTACAGTAGATTGCAATTTCGCCCCCTTTAGCAGTTCTGTCTTGACGGAAAATGTTGTAATTGGGGATGGAAATGTCCGAATATTTGTTGGCCTTCCTAAGCCAGGATTCAGACACGGTTAGGACAGGCAGGGTGTGCTAAAGCAGTGAATAAAGCAAACTTAGGGAGGAGGCTTCTGATGCTAACATGCATGAACTCAAGGATTTTATGGTTGCAGAAGTCAACAAATGAGAGCACCTGAGGACACACAGGGCCTGGGTTAACCTCTACATCACCAGAGGAACAAAGGAGGAGTAGGATGAGGAGTGCGGCTAAAGGCTATAAGAACTGGTCGTCTAGTGCTTTGGGAACAGAGGAGCAGATTTCTGGGCGTGGTAGGATAGAATCAGGGCATACTGTACAGACAAGGGTATGGTAGGATGCGAGTACAGTGGGGGTAAACCTAGGCATTGAGTGATGATGAGAGAGGTTGCATCTCTGGAGGCGCCAGTTAAGCCAGGTGCGGTCTCCGCATGTGTGGGGGGTGGGACAAGGGGTCTGAGGCATGTTGAGCAGGACTAGGGGCTCCGCAGTAAAATAAAACACAGCCATATTGGCTAAGTTCCCAGGGTTGGGGTTGAATGGGAAGTCATTGATTGGGTTTAACCTCTTTATTGATTGATTGTTTATTTGTCTACCCATTATTGAGTAATTTGTGTTAATGTGTTTGTGTGAAATAAATGTTTTCTGTGTATGCTTTGTCGTAGGATCCACAAATGCTAAGAACTTGACAGGCTTGTATATTCATTGTTGGGACATCAACAGCTTGAACAGACACTAATACTTATTTCTCTCTAAACCCCTTCTCCCAAGGTTTGAGTGACCATTACAAAGCTATTATAATTGTTTGGTTTAAAGCATTGTTATCTTTTTGATTCATGAATCTCAAAAGGCAAAGGGAGATAACAGTAAATGGAACTGCGGTGTAGCTATAGCATTCCCAGGTTGTGTTCCTACATGACCAGGGCCCATCAAAAGTAGTGCACTATATAGGGAAAAGGGTGCCATTTGGGGACGAAACCCAAATGAGTCACAGTACATACAGCTAACATTACTCCTGTTTGTACAATAGACTCACATAAAGTCTATTCACAAACCCTAGAAAGCTATGGCTTTTGGCTTTCACCTGGAATTATTTACATGTATGTCTTGATCTAGTACATATGATCTAATACATAAAAGTATAATAAACCATACAAAGATGATTATATCATAGTGAATGAATGACGTGAATGAATAAGCCTTTTCATACTTTATAACATGCCCATATATAGTTACAGTTTTAGGAACATAATAATTTTGTTATAAATGTATGCCATGTGTCTGCCTCCTATGTAAAACAAAGTTTGACATCCACACAAAATATCTTGTTTAATTATTTTAGGCTTAAGGGAGTGTGTAGGTCGCATTCATCGCACAGCTATGAAAGTTATGTATTTAAATCTGCCTGATCGAGAGGAATCTGGAGAGTCCTCTAGCGAGTCCTCTAGCCATGGCTGTCGTGAAACATAGATAGATAGAGTATCTTTATATCTGTGATTTTATAACACCTGTGACAGCATGGGCAGCGTCATTGAGGTTACAACCCATAGGAATCCCCACCCAGTTGACTACTTTGATTACTTTAAAATGGCGGAAGCATAGTGGAAGCACTCAATGGCGCTGCCCATGCTGTTCAAATTGCCTTTGGCCACTATAGGCCTCTATCATTCTGAGAGCGAGTTGATCTGTAGAAATGGTTTTCTAAGGACCTCCAACCACCCCTTTGACGAGACGCGGCAGAGACCTGACATGAGGTGTAATGACACAGCCGACCACCGGATGCAGCCAAAGACACGTTTATTGGACAAAGAAGCTTCTGAGTTTCCTGGAACTGTCTGGGTTTTTGTATTGACTTACAAAATGGTGGGAAAGGAATAAAATATGAAATGTAAACATTATCTGTAATTACCATTAAATCTAGTGAATGATTTTGAGTACTGTAGTCTGGGTAAATGTAGCTTACATAAGAGGGAAAAACAGCTTCTAGAAAGAGGAGTTGTATTCAAACCAGGGGTTGGAATCGAAATGATTTTCCAATAGTTTCGTTCTGAACAGAAGCATTATTTTTTCTGTTCCGTTCCACTGTTCTGTCCTGCAAAATAAAGTTCTGAACTGTTTCTAACGCCAAAAAGGTATTGGCTTATATCGTTCCTTTCTTGTTATGACATGCATTATCTGAATATTGTCCAGAGTATTATAACTACGGAGGAGTGGCTTCTACTGAATAACTTTGAATGTCTTTGAACTTCAGACAGTTGGCTTAACGTTGGACCAGAGCTTCCTAGCTAGTTAACAAACGTATGTGTGCAGAGCGGCATACGTCTTACCTTTTTTAAGTTAATAAATCTAATGTGAGACTTGATACCTATAGTATCCATAACTAGCATTGAAAAAGTAAATCCATTCTTCTCTAATTAAAAATATCTCCCTCATTTCTGAATCAGGCTTGTAAACGTCAGTAAGTTACAGTAGCCTAAGCGTTGGAGGGGCAGGTTGCCTACTCATGCACACACACTGGTAAAGATTTTCCGCTGGCAGGCAGACACTGGAATACGTTTCTGAGTAACAGAGTGAGAGCCTTGTTGCTTCCTTTGTGGGAACAAAAAAAATGACCGGAATGTAAAAGAACCTTAACCGTTTCCCATACTTTTAAAATAACGGTCCTGTTCCGGAACAGTATAGATCTCTTTTGTTCCTGGTTCTGATTCTGTTCCTCCAAAAATGTCCTTATTTTCAGGTTTTGGGTTCTGTTCCCTGAAAAACTTGATTTTGTAACATTTTGCTATTCATATGAGTAAAGATAAAATTCCAAGACGTGAATAAATGATTAATTATTTGCTTATATGACAAAGTTAGGAAACCCTGGTCCTGGAGTGTTGCAGGTACTTTTCAATCTGTAGCATGGAAGATCTGCGTCGCAGCGCGATTGACATTGAAAGTTAATTTTACCGCTTTTGAGGAGACTGCTTTATCAATAAACACTGCATACGTGGGCTCAATCGAAAATTACCTTTAAATGTCAACCGCGCTATAACGCAGATCTTCCGCCACGGAATGAATCGAGCCATCAACGTTAGAGCTAGATCTGGTAACTGCTTATATCCTGGTGATTGGCTGAGTAGATCTGATTCATCTGAAGCAATGAAGGATGACTAACTCACCTGACATCAATTAGTCATTAAGGGGCTGATTCAGACTTAGGAAATGTACGCCTTTTCTATGCTCTCCTATGTTCTTCCCATTAGTTGGTATTCAGTCTTATCTTATGCAGGTGCATAATGTGCTCTGCAGGTGTTGCTCCCTTGCGCACACTGAATAAATGTAAATCAACCGTTAAAAACCCTCCCACATAGATTTTCTCGTGGAGTTTTCATGCAATAGGGTTTTCAGTACATTTATGTTAAGCCATCCGTTTAAATACAGTATACCTTTAATTCGAATTTAGTCAACAGACTCACGAGAACGGGTTCAGAATATTATGTCAGAACGGGTTCAGAATATTATGTCAAAATGGGTTCAGAATATTATGTCAGAATGGGTTTTAGAATATTCAAGATCAATGATAAAAGCCATATGAATATATGCATTATCGTCTCTGTTTCAGCACCAATTGGTAAGCAAAAAAAAAAATGATATTGTAGATAATTTATAGTTAGGAAAGTATTTATGAATCATTAAAAAAAACTGATTTGGAGAGCCTTTACACATGAAATATATTGATGAATAAAAAATACAATGGTTTGATTAATGCTGAAAGTTGCCATAATATGGCATTTATTGTTCGATCCATGAAATATTGGAAGGTGTTCTTGAACAATAGTTTACTCTAATCCCCACTAATCATGGAGCTGTAATTACAACGGTCCAGTCGTCATGAACCGCACGCCAGGCTCCAGGTTTAAAATGCTAAGTGTGGTCTGAGTTTCATTGTCACACCCTGATCTGTTTCACCTGTCCTTGTGCTTGTCTCCACCCCCATAATGGCCTAATATGATCCTCAGGAACAAATATACGGACGTCACAAAGGAAAGGTGAACGTAATGGATTGATGCAAAATGTAGGCTACAAATTGAAGGAAACTAACCCTAAAGTGACAGTTGTAAATGTATGTGGGAATTACTGACGCTGGCTATCCATAGTGGCTAATATTTAACATGATACAAAAAACTGTGAAAGGCCCGGGCATATAATTAAAACATTCTAGAGTTCATAAATCAACCCGGTACGTTTAACGCTACAGAAGCCTATAGTTTGGGTCTCCAAATTTCATCCCCGCAAATAATTAATTTTAATGTCACATGCACAGTGATATACCAGGTCAGTTCCAATACCATATTTACAATGTGCAAGGATACTGGAGTGAAAGAGGTAGATATGTATAGGGGTAAGGTGACTAGGCATCAGGATATATGATAAAAAGAGTAGCAGCAGCATAAATTCAGATTGTATATGAGTGTGTGTGTAGAGTCAGTATAAATGTGTGTGCATGTTATGTGTGTGTTGGAGTGTCAATGTGCGTGAGTGTGTAGAGTCCTGTGAGTGTGCATAGAGGTTAAAACAAAATACAAGGGTAAACTCAGTCTGTGTAGCAATTGTGTTAGCTATTTAGCGGTCTTATGGATTGAGGATAGAAGTTGTTCAGGAGCCTGCTGGTGTCCGATTTGTTGCACTGGTACCGCTTGCCGTGCGGAAGCAGAGAGAACAGTCTATGGATTGGGTGGCTGTAGTCCGGGCCTTCCTTTCACTCCGCCTGATACCGAGGTTGCGCCTTCTTCGCGACTGTGCATGTGTGATTGGGCCATTTTAAATCCTTCGTGATTTGGACACTGAGGAACTTCACTGTGGAAAAGGGGCCAAAATACATTTCATGTTGAAATGATTTTCCTTTTTCCTTCCGTATGACTGGTTTCACATTCGTCTCCAGCAACCATAAGGAAAAATCATCTAAAACAATTGCTATTTGTATTTACAATTCCCTTCTCCAAATGGACTACTCATTTACCTAGCACTTATCAATTTATACATTATACAGTGCATGGAGAATTATGTTATTTCTATCGGGAACAGTAGATGTTTTTCCACTTGGAACCGACGGGCACTCGATCTTGTTCATGGTTTCTTCACATGTAAAGGTGGTGAAATTATGAGGGAATGAAGTCAAGGTCAGAATATAGTGTATCTGTGGAAACACCTCTGCCACACCTCCATTCCTGTGATCTCCACCCCAAACGCATAGCTGGTTGGCATATGCATTTTCAATTGCTTAAGTTCAAGGTCAGAGTAAGGGTAAAGAGAAAAGTGCATAAAAAGGGAATGTGTGTTATTCAGTTACTGGGAATTCAGACCAGAGTTATGCTCGCTTAAATGGAACTACAATCAGTGGAGTGAACCTTAAAATAGCCATCACCCGCAAAATACCTCAAAGAACTACAATCACCATATGGCATTGGATAGAAATAGTATCAAACTGAGTGAAGCTGAGCAGGTGTGTATAAAATATATTATTATCTACACCTACTCAGTTTTATTCTATTTCTATCAATAAAAAGACCCAATGCACCATGCGAGCAAAGCTGACGGATGAATTGAAGTCTGCTGATGTACGGCTCGATTATCAATCTTCTATCATTAGTCACTAGATGAAGCAATTTATCTTGGACTTGTCAGCTTCCATTTCCTCCCAGCGTAAACTTAATCGAGGCAATTGCCTTTTGAGTCTCTTGATAAATTCCCCTACTCAAAATGAAAAACACAGAAATTATTGCACTACTGTATAGTTTCTAGATTTCTTTTTTTTTTACCTCATAAAGATAATTTGAACATCTGTCACTCTCCCTGAAGACAAATTGCTACTGGTTGGACTTCTGTCACTGAAGACAAAGTACTACTGGTTGGACTTCTGTCACTCTCCCTGAAGACAAAGTACTACTGGTTGGACTTCTGTCACTCTCCCTGAAGACAAAGTACTACTGGTTGGACTTCTGTCACTCTCCCTGAAGACAAAGTACTACTGGTTGGACTTCTGTCACTCTCCCTGAAGACAAAGTGCTACTGGTTGGACTTCTGTCACTCTCCCTGAAGACAAAGTACTACTGGTTGGACTTCTGTCACTCTTCCTGAAGACAAAGTGCTACTGGTTGGACTTCTGTCACTCTCCCTGAAGACAAAGTGCTACTGGTTGGACTTCTGTCACTCTCCCTGAAGACAAAGTACTACTGGTTGGACTTCTGTCACTCTCCCTGAAGACAAAGTACTACTGGTTGGACTTCTGTCACTCTCCCTGAAGACAAAGTGCTACTCCTTGGACTTCTGTTACTCTCCCTGAAGACAAATTGCTACTGGTTGGACTTCTGTTACTCTCCCTGAAGACAAAGTGCTACTCCTTGGACTTCTGTTACTCTCCCTGAAGACAAATTGCTACTGGTTGGACTTCTGTTACTCTCCCTGAAGACAAAGTGCTACTCCTTGGACTTCTGTCACTCTCTATGAAGACAAAGTACTACTGGCTGGACTTCTGTCACTCTCTCTGAAGACAAAGTGCTACTGGTTGTGGCTATGTGTGTTATTGGCGCTGCACTGCAGTGTTCTGAACAGTATATAGAGTTACCGCTACCAAACCCAAGGAACACCTTCCTAATATTGAGTTGCATCTTCCCCATTTTGCCCTCAGAACAGCCTCAATTCGTTAAGGCATGGACTCTACAAGGTGTCGAAAGCATTCCATTGGGATGCTGACCCATGTTGACTCAATGCTTCCCACAGTTGTGAAAAGTTGGCTGGATTTCCTTTGGTGGTGGCCCATTCTTGATACACACAGGAAACTGTTAAGCGTGAAAAACCCAGCAGCGTTGCAGTTCTTGACACAAACCGGTGGGCCTGGCACCCACTAAATTATTTTGTCTTGCCCATTCACCCTCTGAATGGCACACATACACAATCCATGTCTCAAATGTCTCAAGGCTTAAAAAAATCCTTCTTTAACCGGTCTCCTCCCCTTCATCTACACTGATTGAAGTGGATTTAACAAGTGACATCAATACGGTCTCATAGGTTTCACCTGGATTCACCTGGTCAATCTATAGCTGTGTTTGAATATCCATACCCAAGCTAACTGACTAACTTCCAGACACAAATGAGAGAACACCTCACTCTGACCATTTTACTCACCCTAGCAGAGCTGGTTAGGCTGTTTTCATGTTATCCAGAGCATTGGTGACTGTAACTGTGCTGCAGGCAACAATTTAATTACGCTCTTTTCCCCCCACCGAGAGTGCTCTGAAATTGGAGTAGATAGCCAGAAATAACAATGTCCATTGAGAACGCACAAAGACTATACCACTTAGCTAAGAATGACGTGAATAATAAGTCAATAAACATTGGGTAGTTAGTTCGATTATAGTTAATATACTGCCTGGCAAGTTCGATGTGTTAGTAACCAACTAACGTTAACGTTACTCATTAGGTAACTAACTTTAGCTAACATACCGGTACACTGCTGTAATGCTATGCGGTTCGTAAGGAGTAGCTAACAAATTGTCAGCCAACATAACGTTTAATGTAACTTATTTTAAAAGTCATTACTTTATTACATTTCCCAACATTTTCATAAACATTTGTCATAGTTAGTTACAACAATGAATTTGTATCCGCTCTCGTCGGACTTCTGCTGTATACTTTCCACCATTTTCTTAATATCTGAAAATGTTGTGAAGCCACGCCCATTTTCAGAATAATTGCATTATGGGCCCTAAAAGCGACTAAATAGTGTATACTTCGTATTTTACCGTATTTAGTACAACATCCGGGAACTTTTGGCATACTAACTATATCCATACTATGACCAATAAGCATGCTACATACTCAATTGATGTCACAAATAGTACAGTTAGTGGGGTTAGTATGAGTGTTCGAACAGAGCTTATGTCATGTAAAGAGCAGGTGTTCCTAATGTTTTGTACACTCAGTGTATATAATAGAGTATCACAGCTAATATCTACTTGACAAAACGTCCTCTCTATCCTCAAGGCTTCTTTGTTTTATTTATTTTTTATTTCACCTTAATTTAACCAGGTAGGCAAGTTGAGAACAAGTTCTCATTTACCACTGCGACCTGGCCAAGATAAAGCAAAGCAGTTCAACACATACAACAACATTGGAGTAAACAAACACACAGTCAACAATACAGTACAAAAAAAACGAATCTATATACAATGTGAGCAAATGAGGTAAGATAAGGCAATAAATAGGCCATGGTGGCAAAGTAATTACAGTATAGCAATTTAACAATGGAATGGTAGATGTGCAGTAGATGAATGTGCAAAGTAAAAATACTGGGGTGCAAAAGAGCAAGATAAATAAATGAATACGGTAGGGGATGAGGTAGTTGGTTGGGCTATTTACAGATGGGCTATATACAGGTGCAGGGGTCTGTGAACTGCTACGGTAGGGGATGAGGTAGTTGGTTGGGCTATATACAGGTGCAGTGACCTGTGAGCTGCTCTGACAGCTGGTGCTTAAAGCTAGTGAGGGAGATAAGTGTCTCCAGTTTCAGTGATTTTTGTAGTTTGTTCCAGTCATTGGCAGCAGAGAACTGGAAGGAAAGGCAGCCAAAAGAGGAATTGGCTTTGGGGGTGACCAGTGAGATATACCTGCTGGAGCGCGTGCTATGGGTGGGTGCTGCTATGGTTACCAGCGAGCTGAGATAAGGCGGGGCTTTACCAAGCAGGGACTTGTAGATGACCTGGAGCCAGTGGGTCTGGCGACGAGTATGTAGCGAGCCAGCCGACAAGAGCATACAGGTCACAGTGGTGGGTGGTATAAGGGGCTTTGGTGACAAAGCGGATGGCACCATGATAGACTGCATCCAGTTTGCTGAGTAGAGTATTGGAAGCTGTTTTGTAGATGACATCGCCAAGTCGAGGATCGGTAAGATAGTCAGTTTTACTAGTGCAAGTTTGTCAACATGAATGAAGGAGGCTTTGTTGCGAAATAGAAAGCCGATTCTAGATGTAATTTTGGATTGGAGATGTTTAATGTGAGTCTGGAAGGAGAGTTTACAGTCTAGCCAGACACCTAGGTATTTGTAGTTGTCCACGTATTCTAGGTCAGAGCCGCCCAGGGTAGTGATGCTAGTCGGGCGGGTGGGTGCAGGCAGCGAATGGTTGAAAAGCATGCATTTGATTTTACTAGCGTTTAAGAGCAGTTGGAGGCCACGGAAGGAGTGTTGTATGGCATTGAAGCTCGTTTGGAGGTTAGTTAACACAGTGTCCAAAGAAGGGCCAGAAGTATACAAAATGGTATCGTCTGCATAGAAGTGGATCAGAGAATCACCGGCAGCAAGAGCGACATCAATGATGTATACAGAGAAGAGAGTCGGCCCAAGAATTGAACCCTGTGGCACCCCATAGAGAGTGCCATGGGCCGGACAACAGGCCCTCAGATTTAACACACTGAACTCTGTCTGCAAAGTAGTTGGTGAACCAGGCGAGGCAATCATTAGAGAAACCAAGGCTGTTGAGTCTGCCGATAAGGATGTGGTGATTGACAGAGACGAAAGCCTTGGCCAGGTCAATGAATACGGCTGCACAGTACTGTCTCTTATCGATGGCGGGTATGATATTATTTAGTACCTTGAGCGTGGCTGAGGTGCACCCATGACCAGCTCGGAAACCGGATTGCACAGCGGAGAAGGTATGGTGGGATTCGAAGTGGTCAATGATCTGTTTATTAACTAGGCTTTCGAAGACTTTAGAGAGGCAGGGCAGGATGGATATAGGTCTATAGCAATTTGGGTCTAGGGTGTCACCGCCTTTGAAGAGGGGGATGACCGCGGCAGCTTTCCAATCTTTTGGGATCTCGGACGACACTAAAGAGAGGTTGAGCAGACTGGTAATAGGAGTTGCAACAATGGCGGCAGATTGTTTTAAAACGAGAGGGTCCAGCATATCTAGTCCAGCTGATTTGTACGGGTCCAGATTTTGCAGCTCTTTCAGAACATCTGCTATCTGGATTTCGGTGAAGGAGAAGCTGGGGAGGCTTGGACAAGTAGCTGCTGGGGGGGGCGGAGCTGTTGGCCGGGGTTGGGGTAGCCAATATGCAACTGCGACTATTCGATGCAATAGCAGTCCATCACAGGATGTTCTTGTGCTGGTCAAGGGCAGTCAGGTCTGGAGTGAACCAAGGGCTGTATCTGTTCTTAGTTCTACATCTTTTGAAAGGGGCATGCTTGTTTAAGATGGTGAGGAAGTTGCTTTTAAAGAACGACCTGGCATCCTCGACTGACGGAATGAGGTCAATATCCTGCCAGGATACCCGGGCCAAGGCCGATTAGAAAGGCCTGCTCGCAGAAGTGTTTTAGGGAGCGTTTGACAGTGATAAGGGGTGGTTGTTTGACCGCGGGCCCATAGCGGATGCAGGCAATGAGGCAGTGGTCGCTGAGATCCTGATTGAAAACAGCAGAGGTGTATTTGGAGGGCAAGTTGGTCAGGATAATATCTATGAGGGTGCCCATGTTTACAGATTTAGGATTGTACCTGGTGGGTTCCTTGATGATTTGTGTGAGATTGAGGGCATCTAGCTTAGATTGTAGGACTGCCGGGGTGTTAAGCATATCCCAGTTTAGGTCACCTAACAGAACGAACTCTGAAGATAGATGGGGGGCAATCAATTCACATATGGTGTCCAGGGCACAGCTGGGAGCTGAGGGGGGTCTATAGCAGGCGGCAACAGTGAGAGACTTATTTCTGGAGAGATACATTTTTAGAATTAGAAGTTTGAACTGTTTGGGCATAGACCTGGAAAGTATGACAGAACTTTGCAGGCTGTTTCTGCAATAGATTGCAACTCCTCCCCCTTTGGCAGTTCTATCTTGGCGGAAAATGTTGTAGTTGGGTATGGAGATCTCAGAATTTTTGGTGGCCTTCCTAAGCCAGGATTCAGACACGGCAAGGACATCAGGGTTGGCGGAGTGTGCTAAAGCAGTGAGTAAAACAAACTTAGGGAGGAGGCTTCTGATGTTAACATGCATGAAACCAAGGCTTTTTCGATAACAGAAGTCAACAAATGAGAGTGCCTGGGGACACACAGGACCTGGGTTTACCTTCACATCACCCGAGGAACAGAGGAGGAGTTGGATAAGGGTACGGCTAAAGGCTATCAGAACAGGTCGTCTAGTGCGTTGGGGACAGAGAATAAAAGGAGCAGATTTCTGGGCGTGGTAGAATAGATTCAGGGTATAATGTGCAGACAGGGGTATGGTGGGGTGAGAGTACAGTGGAGGTAGGCCCAGGCACTGAGTGATGATAAGAGTGGTTGCATCTCTGGAGGTGCTGGTAATACTGGGTAAGGTCACCGCATATGTGGGAGGTGGGACAAAGGAGGAATCTGAGGCATGTAGAGTGGGCCTATGGGCTCCACTGTAAACTAAAACAATGATAACTATCCTAAACAACAGTAAACAGGGCATATTGACATTTGAGAGAGATATAAAGCGAGGCATAAAGCAAACACAGTTGTTGATTGGGAGAGCTAGCTAAGACAACAACGGGTAAGACCACAACAACTAGTCAGCTAAGACAACAACAAAAAACAGGTAAACTGGCGATGAATGGGAAAAGAGGGTTGGTTAGCTACACACAGGGCCTGAGTACGCGGCTGGGGCCGAAAGATAAAACAAAAAAATAAACAGAATGGAGTACCGTGATTAATGAACAGTCCTGCAGGCATCAGCTATGTAGCCGAGTGATCATAGGGTCCAGTGAACAGCAATAGATGGGACAGGGAAGCCGCGAGGTAGTCGTTACTACGCCGGCACGCAGGAGACACAGCGTTTAAAGTTAAGAGTTAGCAGGCCGGGGTTGGTACCGTCTGCTCCGATGTCCGACAGAGGCCGGTTGCAGGCACAGTGGATGGAGTAATCGTCGGCAGACCAGTCGAGGTGGTACGACGGGGCATCGTGTCGAAAGGAATCAAAGCCAGATGGCGAGAGAGGTATTGTTGTTGTGGTACTTTCCTTTGCTAGCCGGGAGATGCACCTGGCTCACGGCTAACTGGAGCTAGCTTTGGGGCAGGGGCGTTAGCCACCATAGCCACTCGGTAGCAGCGATGAAACCGGTGCCAGGGTCGAGAGCTCACGGCAAGGAACCAGTGGAGTAGTGGGTTCTAGCCGTGTTTGGGAGGAGGCCGGGAGGTGGGCCTGGCTCGGGGCTGGGTCACTCAGTGGCAGCTAGCTAGCTGTGGAGATCAGGTGTAGTGGTCCAGGGTTTACGGCGTGGATCCGGCGTTGTAGTGGAGAAACAGTCCGATGGTGGCAGGCTGGCGAGTATTATCCAGGCAAAAAAAAGGGCTGCTGTCTGTGCAGTAGGTAAAGGCTGCTAGCAGTGACTGAATAGCTGGTTAGCTCGCTAGCTTCCGATGGATTTCTGTCTAAAAAGGTCTAAAAGAAATTGCGGTTCCGTAACACATTGGGTGAGGCAGGTTACCGGAAGGTATATTTAATATAAAAAATGGAAAAGAGATACATTTTAAATATATACAAAAAAAGACGAAAAATACAAAAGTACACAAGGGGACGAACAAAAACACGTCTGCACTGCTACTCCATCTTGTAAACATGGAGTTGTGAGAAGATCAAATATAAATGTTTTAAAATATTTTATTAATTAAAGCTTACCTCATATCATTTAACTTCCATTCTTACTCTCTATCCTCAATATCTTTTTTTTTTTTACAAAAGTTTATATCACATCACTCAATATCATACAGTATCATATCACTATACCAGACAATATTACATCATCTGGCTACATTACTATCCAATCCTTCCACCACCCCTTAAGTGTCACCGATTAGATATGAATGAGACAGGTGTTCTTTTCCCATCATCTCTCTCCATCTCTCCACCTCTCCCCACTGTCACTGAAAGTACCAAACCTACGGTTTTCCTGTCAAAGGCCTCAGAGAGGGACAGAGGACACACACACAGTGTGTGACCAGACCGAGAAAAGACTGGGTCTTCCGCATGAGCAGGAAACATTGCATAACGTCCTCCTCGTGGCAGATGCATAACGATGAAAAAGCGAAAGATGGAGCAAGAGAGAGAAGAGGATGGACAGATGAAGAAAAGAGAGGATATTTCTATATCCCTGTCAGATGGCTGCAGAGAGGTAGGCTAAGATAGGCTGCAACATTCCACTATGTGCTTTCTTTCCAGGTGAGTTGTTTCACCCTCTTTTGGGGTCTTCCCTGGCTTTAATGAAATCTGTGGTTCCTGAGAATAACGTGTGTGGGGGAATGGGATGAATATTTCAAGCCACTCCTAAGAACAGAACATTGGCGTGCTGCACAGACACTGGCAGCTGTCCTTGTTCTGTAAGGCTTCCTGGCTGTCCTTCTGTGCTGTAGGACTCTCCCTCTCCTCTAGCACGGAATAAAGTTAGTAGCACGCGCATGAACCAGCAGCCCAGTTAAACCTTTTACCACAGAAAACAATGCACGGTCCCCTGGTGGAATGCAACTCAACGGCCCCCTCTCCATCATCTCCGGGACTACTCTTCCCTGTCCCTGTGTGTATGTCTGTGTGAACACAAACCAATAGCGATATTGAATACCCAGCTTCTAATAATATCCCTGATCACTCAGCGGGGTATCCCTACACACCACTGGCCGTCTCACTCCTCTAGCTCCATCTCCTTCCACCAGCCTGCCTGTCTGTTTTAGTAGTGGGTCCTTAGCAAATGTGGCTAAGGACCCACTACTTTACACACCCAGCATGCTGTGAAATTCAATTAAGTCTCAGCACGGAAAATGTGCGTTTGGGGAAATAAGATGGGAAGACGTGAGAGGGAGGGAGGGAAATACGTCTGTCCTTTAGTTATGATTTGCTAGAATCAGAATTAGACTGGGCGTGAAGATGCAGAGTAAATGTTTTGCGGCTAGATGTATTCAATGTGGTTTATTACAGGGGAAAGTTAAAAGGGTGGGGAG
This sequence comes from Brachymystax lenok tsinlingensis, assembly GCA_030435695.1. Classification (NCBI taxonomy): domain Eukaryota; kingdom Metazoa; phylum Chordata; class Actinopteri; order Salmoniformes; family Salmonidae; genus Brachymystax; species Brachymystax lenok. Next base: position 22,410,592 of record CM059810.1, read on the forward strand.
AAGGGAGGGGAGGAGTGGAGGAGAGGGTAGAGGAGAGCAGACAAGGAGAGGAGAGGAGGGAGAGGAGAGGAGAGGCTAAATAAACAGGAGTATAAAACACCTGCTCCATTTCATCTCCTGGACTCAAGATGGATACAAATGCAGAACCACCGGTGCCTTCATGATGAAATCTGAAAAGTAAAAACAACACAAAGGAATAGGAAGAAGTGATGAATATGTGGTGTCGAGGGCTCAAGGCAGCACATCCATTCTGAGGAAGAGAAGCTTCAAAACAATATCACTATATCACATTTAGATACATTATTCTGTAAGAGTTCCATCTCATCTAGGCCATCTTTATCCAGTGTTATGATGAGTCACCAGTGGGACTCTAAAAGCTATTCTCTGTCCTCAACTCATGAAGTCTGTGAGGGTATTGATAATTATAGTTGATGAATGGCTCTCTGAAATTGGAAGCATAAGGACATTGTTTTAAATGAATCATTAGACTCTACCTGGTTATGAAAAATGTTACAGGTGATATCTCATTTGGCTCCACATTGAGCTGTGGTTGAAGATTGAGGACTGGTCTCCCAGACACAGATTAAGCCTATTCCTGGACTGAAAAACTATTTCTATGTAGATTCTCCATTGAGCATGTTTTTTTAGTGCAGATCTAATCTGTGTCTGGGAAACAGCCCTGTGTGTCTGTCAGAAGACTGATCCTTACAGAGCGGTGGCAAAGAGTGAGGGGTTGGAATTCTAATGGCTCGTGGAGCTATGATATAATAGTATAATTCCTCAGTCTGCTGGCAATATGCACGACTAACCACACTGGGCAAACAGTAAGCGATGCAACACACAAGGAATGCTCTGTGCTCAGCCTCAGAAATCGATCCCTGTTCCCTTGCTGTCGGCGCTCTCTCTTTCTCTCTTCTTTTCTCCCTGTTTCTCTGTATTCTCCTCCTCCTCTCTCCACATTATTGGAAGACCAAGTGCGTGCTTACTGTTCCATCTCTCCCTTGGGATCCCAAGGATTCTATTTCTACCCACCATCATGCCATCGTACATTGAGTTCATCTCCTCCTGAGGAAAACTACAACTAACTTTACTTCAGTGTGAGTGGATTTCTTCCCCATTCTTTTCCACTCTTTCCTCTTCCTCTTCCCCCCTCCTCTTTCTGTCTCTTATCTATGTTCCTCATGCTCAACCTAAGAAAAGTATCCCATCATCCGAGGAACCATCCTGGCTTGTCCCAATGCAATTACAAGGCCTGTTATTTCATACCCTCCACTAGACCGCTACACACCACTCCACTCCCCTCTACCAGACAGTGGACAGTGCCCCCAGTAGCTGGTATCTGTAAAGCTAATCCACAAAACAACATCCACACAAACAACATCCACTCAAACAGATGGCTTCTCGCCTACGATAACAGTGAAAATGTACACTTGTATACTGGAAAGAAATGGTCCAAATAATTTGGGAGTTTCTTGAGCTAAGACCCTGAAACTCTATGAACAAATGAAATGTCCTTATTGGCCTGTTGAGCAGTGGCCTCAGTAGGAAATTACATTGGACTGGAAATGGGAAGGAAGGAAAATGATATTATCTGCCCTGACCATTTCAGCAGAGGAAAAAGCATCATTACAACATGATGTGACATTTCATTCACTTGCAAGCAAACACACACACACAATAATTTGGTTAGTAGCAGATGTTTACAGAATCTCTGTCCCCTGCAGTTCAGAGCCATTCCAAACATGGCTGCACATCTAGATCAACTCCATCTCACATGACACCACACATTCTCTGTAATTGGTCAACACCACAGGCGTGGCTCTCGTGGCTAGAGGTTTAGGGGGAAAGAGTCACATTCCATCAAATATTGACAAGAGAAATTGAGTGAGTGTGAGAGAGAGACAGAGAGAGAACGTAAAGGTATGGAAATGGAGAAGACAGTGGAGTTGATGGTGGTTGATGGCAGACCAATGCATTACCCTGCCTGCTTTGCCCTAGAGCAGAGTTTCCCACCCCATGGGGTGCACATATTGGTTTTTGCCCTAGAGCAGAGTTTCCCACCCCATGGGGTGCACATATTGGTTTTTGCCCTAGCACTACACAGCTGATTCAAATAACCAACTAATCATCAAGCTTTGATGTGTTAGTGCTAGGGCAAAACCAAAACGTGAGTTTAGGAAACACTGCCCTAGAGTGATACGCTTTGCAGGCAGTGTTGAACCTGTAATGAACCCCATTCCACTCCCCTGTCTCCTACTCCTATATTCACATAATCCCTCCTTCCTTCTCTCCCTCGACAGAGGGAAATAGAGAGGGGGCAGAGGGAGAGAGGGAGAGAGAGAGATACTGCATTTATTATTGATGATTTGATAAGTTGTTGTTTTGTCCAAGAACTGCATCTAACCAGTTGGTAGAATTTGAGGGATTTGGCCATTTTCCCATCTCACAGAGTCATGCCAAGGAATCATGCCAATAAAGCAAATGGCTAATATGAATTTAAAACTAAGCGGGCGAGAGAGCAGGAGAACGAGATAATGAAAGCGAGAGAGGTAGTTTGGAGTGCAAAACATGAACAGAGAGTAAGAGTGAGAGACAAGGGAAGTGAGGGAGAAAATAGAGAGAGAGACTGCAGGTGTGAGTCAGGCAGACTAACTATGTGGAGGAGGTAGAGAGGTGGATGTGGAGGTCAGCTGTTTCATCATTAGCAACTGTCTCTGCTGCAGTGGCTTCCTTTCCTCTCTCTTTCAGAGCTCCTCTGATCAACAGACTGGATCCCCCTCTCGCTCTCTCTCCATTCATCTCTCTCCCCCTCTCTATCTCTCAAACCCAGGCATGGGGAATGGAGTATATGCTAGCTGACAGGGGATTCTCATTCGTTCCCTTGCGTTCGCTCTCTCAGCTACTCTCTCGCTTTTCTCTCTCTCACACCTTCTCTCTTTCCTACATTCTAACATATCCCTCAGGTAGTGCTCGGTATACAGTATAGGATACTCTCCCTCTATGTCTCCCGTTCTCTCTCTCTCTCTCTCCCTCCCTCCCTCTTTCTCGCTCTCTCTCCAAATGTCCCTTGTTTCTGGGTCTCTAGTATACCCACATGCTAAACCTATCTGGTATTGGCTAGAAGGTGTTGTTGTTGTTCTTCCATCTGGTTGTGATGAGGCCACACATTTCACTCCAGCCAAGGTCATTTCACAGTCCATACACAAGCACTTTTCATCTGTGAATCAATTCCCCCCTCAGCGATCAATATTCGGAGGAATTGCTAATGCTGACATATCGCACATTTTATACATAAACAACTGCTTAACCTTCCCAGATAAGGAGATAGTCAGGCTGTGTCCCAAATTACACCATATTCCCTGTATAGTGCACTCTATTCCCCTATGGGCCCTGGCCAAAAGTAGTGCACTATAAAGGGAAAAAGGTGCGATTTGGTACACCCCCTCAGCAAATGCAGGAGGCATACTACAGTTAAGTGATTGATAACAAGGTAATAATTGGACCAACTTTGGGTTTAATGGAAATGTTTGCCATGCTATAAAGCATTCGGACGGAACAGAATGAAACGGAGTATAAATGAATGCTGGTTCCAACACAAAAATGACTTGATTTAGTTAATGCCTATAGAGCTCAGTCCTCAAGCTAGCACAACTCAATCCCCTCACTTTGTGATTTAGTTCTGTCGTTTAAACATACGCAGTCATATTGGAATAAATATTTCTAAGGTATTTTTATTCAAACATTATCCATCACTCCAAGGGATTGGGAATGTGTCCACGATTTGTCCCAAAATTTGATTTGCATAGGTAGGTTGCAGTATCTAGCTGTTCATCAATTGTATTGATGAACAGCTAGAAAATATTTGTGTATATCAGTATTTCAACTCCAATAGCTAGTTAGGTAGTTAGCTGTGTATTCTTTACAAATACCTTAGCGACAAAACACGAACAGCCATTTCAACTCCATTTTCAACACCCTAGACAAACAGTCTGCCAATACGAACACCCACTCACCTACAGCCTAACGAATCAAACATAATGGCACCAATAAAAATAATCCTGTACTCAGCAATGCAAAAGGTGCTATATCATGTTATTATGACCATTTGTATTTATCACAGCCATATACAGCTGCCATATCCTTTATTGTCATGGCCTCCCATTCCAAATGTGTGGCTATACATTATCTCTATCACTTTATTACATCTGGCCATATAGATATACATTATCTCCATCACTTTATTACATCTGGCCATAGTGGAGCTATACATTATCTTTCACTGCATTACATCTGGCCATAGAGCTATACATTATCTCTCTATCACTTTATTACATCCGACCATAGTGGAGCTATACATTATCTGTCACTGTATTACATCTGGCCATAGTGGAGCTATACATGATCTCTCTCACTGTATTACATCTGGCCATAGAGCTATACATTATCTCTATCACTTTATTACATCTGGCCATAGAGCTATACATTATTTCTGTCACTGTATTGCATCTGGCCATAGAGCTAGACATTATCTCTGTCACTGTATTGCATCTGGCCACAGAGTTAGACATTATCTCTATCACTTTATTACATCTGGCCATAGTGGAGCTATACATTATCTGTCACTGTATTACATCTGGCCATAGTGGAGCTATACATTATTTCTGTCACTGTATTGCATCTGGCCATATAGCTATACATTATCTCTGTCACTGTATTACATCTGGCCATATAGATATACATTATCTCTATCACTTTATTACATCTGGCCATAGTGGAGCTATACATTATCTGTCACTGTATTACATCTGGCCATAGTGGAGCTATACATGATCTCTCTCACTGTATTACATCTGGCCATAGAGCTATACATTATTTCTGTCACTGTATTACATCTGGCCATGGAGCAATACATTATCTCTGTCACTGTATTGCATCTGGCCATAGAGCTATACATTATTTCTGTCACTGTATTTCATCTGGCCATAGAGCTAGACATTATCTCTGTCACTGTATTGCATCTGGCCACAGAGTTAGACATTATCTCTATCACTTTATTACATCTGGCCATAGTGGAGCTATACATTATCTGTCACTGTATTACATCTGGCCATAGTGGAGCTATACATTATTTCTGTCACTGTATTGCATCTGGCCATATAGCTATACATTATCTCTGTCACTGTATTGCATCTGGCCATAGTGGAGCTATACATTATCTTTCACTGCATTACATCTGGCCATATAGCTATACATTATCTCTGTCACTGTATTACATCTGGCCATATAGATATACATTATCTCTATCACTTTATTACATCTGGCCATAGTGGAGCTATACATTATCTGTCACTGTATTACATCTGGCCATAGTGGAGCTATACATGATCTCTCTCACTGTATTACATCTGGCCATAGAGCTATACATTATCTCTATCACTTTATTACATCTGGCCATAGAGCTATACATTATTTCTGTCACTGTATTACATCTGGCCATGGAGCAATACATTATCTCTGTCACTGTATTGCATCTGGCCATAGAGCTATACATTATTTCTGTCACTGTATTGCATCTGGCCATAGAGCTAGACATTATCTCTGTCACTGTATTGCATCTGGCCACAGAGTTAGACATTATCTCTATCACTTTATTACATCTGGCCATAGTGGAGCTATACATTATCTGTCACTGTATTACATCTGGCCATAGTGGAGCTATACATTATTTCTGTCACTGTATTGCATCTGGCCATAGAGCTAGACATTATCTCTGTCACTGTATTGCATCTGGCCACAGAGTTAGACATTATCTCTATCACTTTATTACATCTGGCCATAGTGGAGCTATACATTATCTCTGTCACTGTATTGCATCTGGCCATAGAGCTATACATTATCTCTGTCACTGTATTACATCTGAGCATTGAAAGGTCAGGGGAAGGTCAAAGTACACCTTATATGTTGGGCAGTCCCAACCCAGTGAGTTACTCTTTTTGAAATATCCTTTCTCTCTATTGGTGTTCCTTTTCTTGCTCAACTAAGAACGGTTAAGAAGAACCTGTAACAAAATATGTTTAAAAAAACAAACAAGAAAAGTAGAATGCGTTGAATGTATGTATGGTCTTCAATGTTTCTTACTTACAGAGAGTATGTGACTCCAGCAGTGGTGGTGTTTTATGAGCTACATCACTAGGCTCCCTAGTCCACCATCTCCTCTCATCTAAACAACCACTCTATCAAGCCCTGCTCCACTACTGTAGTTGTGAAAGCCTCCGAAATCTCCACCAGGCAATTTCAGACAGGATTTTCAGTACAAACAGCTTAAGTGTCGCCGATCTGATCTGCAATGCAATGATAATGGGATTCAGGCAGCTGAATAGACACTAATTCCATCTTAATAACACTCTCATTGGCTGAGGGCCCAAATAGCGAAGGGCTTTTTGAGTTCCACCGCCTTCTTTAAACACAACACTCAAGAGGCTGCTCTCTAATAACTTATTCCCCTCTCAAAGATGAGACCGGAGAGAACAAGCACACGCGTGCATCCTCGTACACGAGCACACACACACAGTGAGATGAGACCGGAGAGAACAAGCACACACACAACAAAAGTGGCTCCAAAAAGACACAATACATTATTTACTAGGCACAAAATATTCTGAAATGCAACCAAACTGCAAATGCATACAAAAGTTTGTAGAGTCACAAGCTTGATGTAGTCAATTTGTGCTAAGAATATGGGGGTGTCAATCATTTTGACCCCTATCTTTTTGAGAAAAACAAGTATTACTTGTTAAACCAAATACAAATGTAGCATACAATATAGATCAGTATTTGAATTGTTTATTTTATACAGTCATTATTTCCCATCTTTATGAAGGGTGTCAATCATTTCAGACCCCACTGTATATAACAGTCAAGCAGTGACTCTTATGCGACAGGTATCTATTCACTGATTACATCTACATTACACACCCTTTGACCCTCCCTCATCAGTCCAATAGCCCTATCCACAGACGTCAATTTCATTGAAATGACGTGGAAACAACATGGATTCAACCAGTGTGTGCTCAGTGGGATGGCACTCCACACCATGTCAATTAGACAATCCAATTCCCAACACTAATTTGCCTTAGTGTTGGGAAGCACACGGTGTGAAAGAGAGATAGGAAGAAGTCCAAATGCCCTCCAAACATTAGTTTACTTTATACTCCAATAGTTTGTTTGTTTTGAAGCTGAATGTACGCTTTTAAGCACATTCAAAGAAATCGTATTGCGCATCTTAATCTTCCATTTTAAGTTTATAGTGACCTGGAGCGGCTTTCAAAAAGAGACAAATGTGCCTTGGAGAAAATAAATAAATAAAAAATAAGCTTTTATATCTAGCCTATTTATTCCAATTGTCTTGTATTCTTGTTGTTTACCTGCCTGAGATAAACAGAACATTAGACTCAATGAGCCAGTTCAGTAACTCTTAATCTTCAGATTCTACCCCCCCCAAAGGAGACATTTCAAGTGGAATTTCAAGTCCAGCAGAGACCAATTCAGGCTATTGAACTAGATTGCTTATTGAAGCAGGAGCACTTTGATGTTTCTAATTTGATGTCACAGGGGAAATGTCTTTTTGATGTTTAAGCCACATGTTTTTGGTTTTCTGAGAACGATGAGCGATGGTTTCAAAAGTTATTCATCAATTCATCGGCCCTTATTGAAGTCGCTCGTAGGCAGCTGAGGTTGAAATAATAAACTATGTGGTCAAGGAAGGGTTTTTCTAATCAGCTGAGATTGTGTGAAGGTGACAGAGGGTTTTCATAAGACTAAAAGAATGTCAAAGAATGTTTCCCCAGCTTTGCTAAAGTAGTTGTTTAGAACTGGGCATCTAAAAGTTAAAACGTGTCCACTGATGCATGTATTTAAATATGAAAAACACAATGAAAATTGTCTGTAGTGCTCAATGAAACCCCCTTCTTGCTAAGCAGGAAAAACTGTTAAGCGTCTATCCTGAAAAAACAGACTCCATCTCTCAGGGGACCTGGATTCGAATGCGAGCCAGAGTTTTCTTTTACTTTACCTCTGCTGTCGGAGGCTGAGCAGATGAGACACTAGGCTTTGTGATGTATGGCGTGTTCCCTTCCCACAGAAGACAATTATCTGTGCATCACCTTCACTTTTAGAGGAGACGCTTTAGCGGTTAGCTGAGGAGAGGCCTTAGGCTCCTGCTACGAGAAAGAGAGAGACAGAGAGGCGATAGACAGGGGGATCAATGCAGAGATTAATGAGAGAGGCTCTGGTCATGAATGCACTCATTGGCTGTTTCAACAGGTATCTTCCAGTGTGTCTGGTATCTGGGGCAGTAGGTAACCTGGGTGGGAATCTGGGCCCGTATCGCTGGTGTAAGAAATCTGGGCTTTTAGTTCATAGGGGATAGAAATAGAGCCGTATGTTACCTGGAGGTGTAACAACATTGTGCAGTACGTACAGGATGTCAACTCAAACATAACATCACATTGAATACATTGTGCACAGTTCTTTCTAACAAGTCGCAGTACAGTGCAGCACCACCTCCACCACCAACAGCATGGGAAGTGATGAACAGGTGAAGACAGACAGGTGGGATCAAAGCCTCGGCAGCTGGTGGTCTCGCCCGCTGGAGACGCCCGCACACACACACTGGAGACAGACAGATGGCTCATCATTAATTTAGCCGAATACACACCGGACTCAACCCACCTGAGATCTTCCATTCCCCTCCCTGCCCGTCCACCCCTCCCGCCTGTCTGCCCGTCTTTAAATAGAGTCTTCTCCTGTGGAAACTCCAGGGATCTCTTCCACCGCGCGGCTGTGGCGTACACACAGTGCACACTCGACATGGCGTAGATACCACGTCTCATTTTAGACGGCATGCAGGCACTAAAACAAATAGGATTGTCAGCGTGAATGTTGGTGGGGTGTTTTTGAATGTTAGCCTAGTAGCCTTCATTAGCAGCAGTTGCAGTAGCAACAGTTATCACTATGATCGTTCATGTTGAGAATGAATGATTTACTATCTGATTATTTTCTCTGTGCAGCCAGTAGCACACATCTAAAGCTGTTGCACAAAATTGGATCGCAGACAGTTCGAGTCCCAAAGCACTAATCACATCACAGCCCCATGGTAACGCCCTGGCCTCCATCCCCACTCTGCTGTGCGACCATCATTTCATAATCAACACGTGTGCTGCGCATTATCATCCGTTTGGCCCAATGAAGTGCATTGGAGCGGCGGAGCGTGCTACTTCATTGGGTGAAATCTCCTCAATCTCTGCTCTACACCACAGAGTGAGTCTGATTTACCAAGGCTGTCATAATAATGTATTCAGTATCAGCCACCGCTGGGCTTCTGTCTTGTCGGAGCGTGTTCCAACTCATCAGCCGCTACACAGGATGACTACCGTGGCTGTGAGTGTGTGTGTGTGGCTGTGGGGTTCCTACCTTCCTCACCATCCCAACAGAGGGAACCCGCAATGCCGCTCATTGTAAAGACTGGAATGGAATAAATGGAACGGTATCAAACACATCAAACACATTGAAACCACGTTTGACTCAGGTCCATGTATGAAGTAATGTATTGGCCATGCATACTAAGTCAGAGTCAGTGACAAGTGCCCTCTGGAGTTCACTGATTGCCTGCTGCACTTAATGAAACAGAAGATAATTACTAGTTCACCTCAATCAGGTTGACATAGGGGAAGTGAGAGAGAGAGAGACACACAGAGAGAGAGAGAGAGAGAGAGAGAGAGAGAGAGAGAGAGAGAGAGAGAGAGAGAGCGCGACACGGTCAGAGAAAGACAAAAACAGAAGGAGGAGAGAAGGAGGCCCCAGCAGCAAATAAACTGTTAAAAAGAGATTAGTTCCGCTCAACTAGGTTCCCCACAGGCCCCAGTACAGCCATTGATTGGGTCAGAAGATGTGACTGCTCACAGCCAGGTGGGTAGCTCCCTGCTCCCAGAAGCACCACAGACAGCTCGGAATAGGGAACATTTAATCATCACCGTCCCTCGTTCCAATGACCCCAGCCCCCGGCCAATTAGAAGCCTTCATGGGCTGGGAGTCCAGGACCCAAGATAAGTGGTGGGCTGGTGGCTTTAAAGGTCTGAGGCAGGTAGATGAGATTCTACCATAGTGTATGTAGATGGGTGGGTTGGAATATGTTTTGGATTGTAAAGTAATCTACACAGACTATGGAAGGATCTCGTCTAACTATGTTTTAGATTGTAAAGTCAGGCCAAACATTGTTAAGTTTGAAGGCAAGCGATGTGAAGAATAAAGGATACTGTGGTCAATATTTCCAAATGGGCATACCACCCCTCATCAACCAAGTAATAAACAACAAAATACCAAACAAAACAGATTCCTGTAGTCATAAAAGAGCCTGCATAAGCTGTCCATGCCATTACCCGTTTTCCTGTTCCTTAATAATTCATATTTATTGTCTGAATAAATGGACCATAACATTAAACAAAACTGGACTGGACAAGGCGAATGTCAAAGCGAGTGGACAAACTCTCTCCCTAGTGGCCTAACCTTTCAGCATTCTACACACAGCCATTCACAGTCTACAACTCTAAATGCCACCAAATGTCACCATCAAGTCCCAACATTTAGGGCCGAGCCGGGCCATGCTGCCAGTGGCATAGATAGATGTAGAACACAGATAAAGTAAAGGTCCAGCTTTTATCATTCAGACGTTATTCTTAAGTAAAAGCGGTTATTTTCAAAAGGACAGCCCACATAACTACATAAATGAGATGAAGACATGAACACAACAAACAAAGAGGAAAACTTCAATCACTAACAATATCCTTTCACAACCATAATAGAAAGTCAAGAAGTACTATGAATTGAACTCCACCACAAACGGGCCACTGTTTTAACCAGTGTAGGTGATGTCGAGTGTGACATTGTTAGGCCTACAGCCACAGTATTGTAGTGTATTCATTCACAGTCTGGTCATGTCTCCAGTGTTCTTTCTGAGAGGGCCGGGACCTTGGCCTGGGAGACAAAGTTTCTGTACACTACAGAACAGCCTGGAATCTTAAGTGCTAGGGAAACACTGTTTGATTGACATGCCTTTGTCACTCCATCACTTCTTTGCTTTTTAACCTCGAAACAAGAAAAGAACCCTGTCAGAACCATTGTGGACAGAACCTGAGCGTTGGTATGTAGGGAGGAGCGTTGCTTTCATCAAGAGGACCAGGAGAGAAACAGACTGTCTAGAATTGTACAAAAGGCCATAACCTTATCATCCTGTCTTGAACGTTATCGCTTTTCTCCCTCCATGGCTTAGTGTCGTGAGGGAAAGGCTTTGAAATGGAAATAAGTCAATGCTCATTGCGTGCTCACCTTGTGCTAAATCAAGTTCAAAATGGGAGGCTCACTATCTCAAAACTAATCTAAGAGAAGTTGCGATTGCATGCCTAAATTATATCACTGACTGGAGCGATACAGTACTTAATCATTTATTCCAACACAGACCTGAACCTCAAAATACCAAAGATAAATTGAGTCCAAAATAGTCCTTCAAAACAAGACTATTTGATTATGCATTGAAAATCCTCACTTCATGTAACGAATCATTAATATGCATCTATTCATTAGCGATATTAAATTGTTGCTCCGAGCCCCCCCCCTCACCACACACATACACACCGTATTAAAACATAATGAAGCAGATGCATTACTTGAGAGGGAGAATTCAATTGGACCGTGCTCCATCTTCATTTGGTCTGTAATGGTGTAATGGCCTTGTGTGTTTTAGAAAATGTCAAGCATCGAGTCTGAATGGAAATCACTTCCTGTTGTAATTATGACAAATGAATCCTGGTTTCATAGACTGTGTTCCAAATGGCACCCTGTATAGGCCCTATACAGGGAAGGTCCCAAAAATAGTCAAAGACAATCACCCAAGTCATAGACTGGTCCAAAAGGCTCCGTAACAGCTTCTACCCCCAAGCCATAAGACTGCTGAACAATTAATCAAATGGCCACCCGCACTATTTACAGTGTTACTTTTGATTTTTTACTTTAGTTTATTTAGTAAATATTTATTGAACTGTGTTGTTGGTTAAGGGCTTGTCAGTAAGCATTTCATGGCAAGGTCGACACCTGTTGTATTTGGCGCAAAAGTAGTGCACTATGTAGAGATTGGATGCTATTTTGGACGTGGTCCAGGTTCATACTCATCTCTGAAGAGTCCAGTCAGCAGGAAGCATAGTGATGTAGAGACTGTAACCTGTAGAGAGACAGAGAGTAAACACAGTGTGATGAGATAGGGAATGGCTGGATGGAGAACTAGAGGCTGTGTGTGTGTGTGTGTGTGTGTGTGTGTGTGTGTGTGTGTGTGTGTGTGTGTGTGTGTGTGTGTGTGTGTGTGTGTGTGTGTGTGTGTGTGACATAGGGGCCGCCTGTCATAATACCCATCTCCACCTGGGAAATCTTATAGCTCGCACGATGGAGAAAAGAGAGGTGCAGCTAACAATACAGCCAACAACACAGCTAGCACAGCTAAACACCTAACAGCACAGCCTACCACCTAACAACACAGCTAACAACTTAACAACACAGTTGACAACCTAACAACACAGCTAACAGCACAGATAACACAGCTAACCACCTAACAACACAGCTAACAGAGCTAACAGAGCTAACAACCTAATAACATAGCTAACAACCTAAAACATAGCTAACCTAACAACACAACTAACAACACAGCTAACAGAGCTAACAGAGCTAACAACCTAAAACACAGCTAACAACCTAACAACACAGCTAACAACACAGCTAACAATCTAACAACACAGCTAACAACCTAACAACACAGCTAACACAGCTAACAACACAACTAACAACATAGCTAACAACTTAACAACACAGCTAACACAGCTAACAACTTAACAACACAGCTAACAACCTAACAACACAGCTAACACAGCTAACAACACAGCTAACGCAGCTAACAACACAGCTAACACAGTTAACAACCTAACACAGCTAACAACCTAACAACACAATTAACCTAACACAGCTAACACGGCTAACAACCTAACAACAGAGCTAACAACCTAACAACACAACTAACAACACAGCTAACAACTTAACAACACAGCTAACAACCTAACAACACAGCTAACACAGCTAACAACACAGCTAACAACTTAACAACACAGCTAACAACCTAACAACACAACTAACACAGCTAACAACACAGCTAACAACTTAACAACACAGCTAACAACCTAACAACACAGCTAACACAGCTAACAACACAGCTAACACAGCTAACAACACAGCTAACACAGTTAACAACCTAACACAGCTAACAACCTAACAAAACAATTAACCTAACACAGCTAACACGGCTAACAACCTAACAACAGAGCTAACACAGCTAACAACCTAACACAGCTAACAACACAGCTAACAGAAATTTGAACGGAACACTAGAGAGAAACACATGCAGCCATATGTTTCCCTCCTCTCCTCTCCTCCACTAGGAACCATCCACAGGGAGAAGTGTACCAACCAAGCCAGCATAATGAAGGGCAGAGAGGTTAACGGAGAGCAAGCAGTGTTCGTCCCTCCTTCTCTGTTCCCTGGGACTAAGTGCTGATGGGGTCAGGGCCTCCATCTACCAGGGCTTGTTTTGAAATCATCAAATGGGACTGTCACAATCATAGACAATAATACATCAGGTTCTGTATGTATGGTCACAATGCAGTATACCTATGCTGTAAACAGGACCCATAGCATCACTTGCATCATATATGCACAACTGTGAGTCACTTGAATTATGAATAGTTGAATTATGAATCAAGGGTTCATCTTAGGTAGGTAATTATGGCAAAGCAAAAACAAGTTTTTAGAAATGTTTACAAATATATAAAAATAAAAGAACATCACATTTACATAAGTATTCAGACCCTTTACTCAGTACTTTATTGAAGCACCTTAGGCAGTGATTATAGCCTCGAGTCTTCTTGGCTATGAAGCTACAAGCTTGGCACACCTGTATTTGGGGAGCACACCTGTATTTGGGGAGCTTGGCACACCTGTATTTCTCCCATTCTTCTCTGCAGATCCTTTCAATCTCTGTCAGGTTGGTTGGGGAGCGTCGCTGCATAGCTATTTTCAGGTCTCTCCAGAAATGTTCAATTGGGTTCAAGTCCGGGCTCTGGCTGGGCCACTCAAGGACATTCAGAGACTTGTCTTGGTTGTGTGCTTAGGGTCGTTGTCCTGTTGGAAGGTGAACCTTTACCCCAGTCTGAGGTACTGAGCGCTCTGGAGCAAGTTTTCATCATGGAGTTCTCTGTACTTTGCTCCTTTCATCTTTCCTCGATCCTGACTAGTCTCCCAGTTTCTGCTGCTGAAAAACATCCCCACAGCATGTTGCTGCCAAGACCATGCTTCACTGTGGGGATGGTGTCAGGTTTCCTCCAGACGTGACGCTTGGCATTCAGGCCAAAGAGTTCAATCTTGGTTTCATCAGACCAGAGAATCTTGTTTCTCATGGTCTGAGTGTCTTCAGGTGCCTTTTGGAAAACTCCAAGCGGGCTGTCACATGCCTTTTACTGAGGAGGGGCTTCTGTTTAGCCACTCTACCATAAAGGCCTGATTGGTGGAGTGCTGCAGAGATGGTTGTCCTTCTGGAAGGTTCTCCCATCTTCACAGAGGAACTCTGGAGCTCTGTCAGAGTTCTTGGTCACCTCCCTGACCAAAGCCCTTCTCCCCCAATCGCTCAGTTTGGCCGGGCGGCCAGCTCTAGGTAGAGTCTTGGTGGTTCCAAACGTCTTCCATTTAAGAATGATGGAGGACACTGGGTTCTTGGGGATCTTCAATGCTGCAAAAATGTTTTGGTACCTTCCCCAGATCTGTGCTTTGACACAATCCTGTCTTGGAGCTCTACGGACAATTCCTTCAACGTCATGGCTTGGTTATTGCTCTGACATGTATAGTCGTGGGCAAAAGTTTTGAGAATGACACAAATATTAATTTTCACAAAGTCTGCTGCCTCAGTTTGTATGATGGCAATTTGCATATACTCCAGAATGTCATGAAGAGCTTGTATGGTCATTAGCCTAGTCCCAGATCAATTTGTGCCATCTTGCCACCTTGTATGGTCATTGTCACACCAATTTAGCAAGACAGCACAAACAGATCTGAGACCAGTCTAGGGCAGTACAGCATAAACCCCACTGGAAGATATAAGTAAAATGTTGACAATACAGTAACTGAAAGGTACTGTACACCCTTCACTGCCTCTGGTGAGAGCCATTTGAATCACAAATAACATCATACATTTACAGAGCACAAGGGAAGCCACTGATGCACAATACAGCCTTGCGACTGAGGATTAAAACCCCTATGCCTGAATTTGCATCTAAATCAAAACTTACACTGCATGTTACCGTTCAACTGTATCTCAATATGCAAGCCAGCAGATAGGGAAAATAATAAACTGCATGTTGCCTTGGAAACCGTGGTCATTTTACACATTAATTTTTATGCTGTTACACATTTTTTTCTCTGGGTTTGTTTACGTTTCGTTCAGGGCCTGTACTACAGTCCTATGCCACTACTGAATATAGATATTTATATTTACATATACACTACCGGTCAAAGGTTTTAGAACATCTACTCATTCAAGGGTGTTTCTTTATTTTGTTCTATCTTCCACATTGTAGAATAATAGTGAAGACAAACTATGAAATAACACATGTGGAATCATGTAAATTAGTAACCAAAAAAGTGTTAAACAAATCAAAATATGTTTGATATTTTACATTCTTCAAATAGCCACCCTTTGCTTTTATCACAGCTTTACACACTCTTGGTATTCTCTCAACCAGCGTCATGAGGTAGACACCTGGAATTCATTTCAATTAACAGGTGTGCCTTGTTAAAAGTTCATTTGTGGAATTTCTTTCCTTCTTAATGCGTTTGAGCCAATCAGTTGTGTTGTGACAAGGTAGGGGTGTATACAGAAGTTAGCACTATTTGGTAAAAGACCAAGTCCATATTATGGCAAGAACAGCTAAAATAAGCAAAGAGAAATGACAGTCCATCATTACTTTAAGACATGAAGGTCAGTCAATACGGAAAATGTCAAGAACTTTGAAAGTTTCCTTGATTTGAAGTTTCCTCAAGTGCAGTCGCAAAAACAATCAAGCACTATGATGAAACTGGCTCTCATGAGGACCGCCACAGGAATGGAAGACCCAGAGTTACCTCTGCTGCAGAGGATAAGTTCATTAGAGTTACCGGCCTCTGAAATTGCAGCCCAAATAAATGCTTCACAGAGTTCAAATAACAGACATCTCAACATCAACTGTTCAGAGGAAACTGTGTGAATCAGGCCTTCGTGGTCGAATTACTGAAACCACTACTAAAGGACACCAATAATAAGAAGAGACTTGCTTGGGCCAAGAAACACGAGCAATGGACATTAGACCGGTGGAAATTTGTCATTTGGTCTGGAGACCAAATTGGAGATTTTTGGTTCCAACCGCCGTGTCTTTATGAGACGCGGTGTGGGTGAACGGATGATCTCTGCATGTGTATTTCCCACCGTAAAGCATGGAGGAGGAGGTGTTATGGTGAGGGGGTGCTTTGCTGGTGACACTGTCTGTGATTTATTTAAAATTCAAGGCACACTTAACCAGCATGACTACCACAGCATTCTGCAGCGATACGCCATCGAATCTGGTTTGGGCTTAGTGGGACTATCATTTGTTTTTCAGGACAATGACCCAACACACCTCCAGGCTGTGTAAGGTCTAGTTTACCAAGAAGGAGAGTGATGGAGTGCTGCATCAGATGACCTGGCCTCCACAATCCCCCGACCTCAACCAAATTGAGATGATTTGGGATGAGTCGGACTGCAGAGTGAAGGAAAAGCAGCCAACAAGTGCTCAGCATATGTGGGAACTCCTTCAAGACTGCTGGAAAAACATTCCACATGAAACTGGTTGAGAGAATGCCAAGAGTGTGCAAAGATGTCATCAAGGCAAAGGGTGGCTATTTTAAGAATATAAAATATATTTTGATTTGTTGAACCCTTTTTTGGTTACTACATGATTCCATGTGTTATTTCATAGTTTTGACGTCTTCACTATTATTCTACAATGTAGAAAATTGTGAAAATAAAGAAAAACCCTTGAATGAGTAGTTCTAATTCTTTTGACTGGTACTGTAGATTCATCCAGGGGTGCAACTTTGGTTTTAGAAGTGGGGGGGACAGATTATTATTTATATATATATATATATATATATATATATATATATATATATATATATTCAATCGGATAAACACTCCAAACAGCCTACCAGACCGCTCGGAGGCGTCCACATGGCCCTAAAGCACACCGTTGGCTCTTTTCTTATCACATTCCAATGCTAAAATTGGGGGGGACAAACGTTTCAGAATGTGGGGAGCCTGACCCCCCGTCCCCACTGAAAGTTGCGCCCCTGGATTCATCCTGGGTTTACTGTCTGTCTTGACTTGATGACCTCTGATGTACAAGACCACGTCATGACTGCATGTCACAGAAAGTCAGATTGGACAAAGCGCCATCATTGGCTTTGACTGGCTTTACCCAACTGTAAATTAGACTTTAAAACGCACTCAGGGAAACGTGAAAGCCCAGGCAGGGACAGGGATTGAGATTTGATATGTATTGCATGTGGATGGGAATCTGGGAATGTGCTTCTGATAGCATTCACATAACTGGGAGGTGGGGCACAAACACACACACACCTTACCGCCAATCATCAGTCCCCTAACGAAACCACCCAGCAAATGAAACCCAGACTTGATTGATCTCAGAGTAACCTATAGGGTTTACTGTTCTCATAATTGGTGCCCCACAGCAACAATATTGCCTCATAAATAAGAGTGTGCTAGTGATGAAATATTCATGTATAGAAACAAAAAGGGAATGGTGGTGGGCTCTCCCTATACTCTTAAAGGACAATTCCGTCACTTTTCAACCTCATATTCATTTTCTCCGGCACCAGACGGCGTTTCCATGATCTGTGGTGAAAAAGATACGAATAAAGTTCCTACAATATTCTTCTCTGTGACATCACAGGGTAGGATTAAAATCTGTGTTTTTTTAAACGTGGAGAGAGTTGCTAGTCAGAGGGAGGGTATTTTCTTGATCCCCACGTCACCGCAAATCTCGGTGGCGTTTGAAAATGACTTTTTTTAAATGCTTTAACTTTTGATGATGTCATCGGGTAGAGCTTTTTAACTTAATATTTTTTTCCCAACAAAATGCTGAAGTTTTTGCATACGCAGACACTGGTATTGTGCTGAAAATAATGAAAATGAGGTTGAAAAGTGGTGGAATTGCCCTTTAATG